>CABHPH010146067.1:1111-16371 GCA_902168325.1 Peromyscus nudipes | reverse complement strand
GTGGTCCTCCAAGGGGTCTGGTACATGCATTATCCATCAGTGTCCCCACCCGTTGACCATTGACTCAAGACTGTGGGGTGCAGCAGAGGAATGCTAACTCCCAGGCTCTTCCTGCTTCTGTCTTTGTGAGCTTTATTATTCTGGGTGTGGCCTTGAGAGGAGGGCAACAGGGCTGTGAAACACAGCATAGGGGTCAGGGGTTAAAATGATCCAGGGGATCTGGGCAGAGCATCCATGTTCCCGTGCAGCAGTGAGACATCCCATACATCTTTTAAAATATAATTTCATTTTATGTATGTACAAGTGTTTTGCCTGAGTGTATGTCTGTATACCACATGCATGCCTGTTGAATGCAGAGACCAGAAGAGGGTATTAGATCCTTTGGAACTGAAGTTACAGATGTTTGTGAGCTGCCATTTGGTGTTAGGAATTGAACCTGGGCCCTCTGGAAGAGGAGCCAATGCTCTCAACCGCTGGGCCATCTCTCCAGCATCTCAGCTGGTACATCTTTATGGGTTCTGCAGATTCCAAACTGGTACTCACCCCAGGCCCTTGGCATGTGCTATTCCCTCTATTGGCTGATGAGACATCATGCACATTTCCTTCAGATGGATGCATGACTTGATTCTTCCTTTGAGATTATAATATAATTACATTATTTCCTCTTTCTCACCCCACCTTCCATGTGCAACTCCTTGTTTTCTTTCAGATTCTTGCCTCTTTTTCTTAATATTGTGTGTGTGTGTTTGTGTGTGTGTGTGTGTGTGTGTGTGTGTGTTCCCAAATACACAAGTACAACCTGCTCAGTCTGTAAATGTTACTTGTATGTATGTTTTCAGGACTGACCATTTGACAATGGATAACCAGTTGGCGTGCTCTTCCCTGGGGGAAACGATCTCTCCCACTCAGCATTTATTTGTGGCCTGTAGTTCTTTGTCTAAGGTTAAGGCCTTGTGAGCACCTCCACCACCACCACCACATCATCATGTCTATTGGTGTAGTCCTTGTTCAGCTCACATTTGGGCCGCCATGTTGGTAAGACTTCATGGGTGTAGCATTTGTTATTTCTAGGAGGTACAATCTCACAGGCTTCCTTCATTCTTTTAGTCTTTGTTCAAGTGTTACCTCCTTTTTCTTTTTCCTTTATTTAAAATGTTATCATTACTGTTCTGTGTGTGTATGTGTGGACAGGTGCATGCCATGGCGTCCTTGTGGAGGACAGAAGTCAACTTTTGAGAACCTACTCTCTCTTTCCACTTTGCTGAAGCAGGACCTCTTTTATTTCTGTTTTTATGTGTACTCCGGGGTAGCTGGCTCTCCAGCTTCCAGAAGAGCTCCTATCTCTGCCTCCCATCCCACTGTATAAGTACTGGGGTTACAGATTCATGCCCCCCAAACAGCTTTTTATGTGGGTTCCGAGGAAGCATGGCAAAGCTTCCACCTTCTGAGCCACTCTCGAAGTTCCCCTTTCTCTCTTTAATGGAGTCTTACTCTGTTGCTCTGGCTGGTCTCAAATGACTAGGCCCAAGCAATGTTTCTGCTTCAGTATTCCTGCGTCAGCTGCTGGAGTGCTCGAACCACAGGCCAAATGCCCCTTCTGGAAGGCAGCTAGCTCACTTCTGCTCCCTGGCGTTCTCTGTCCCCTTACCTTAGCACACTCCCTTCCTAACCCTTCACACTACGTGCCACATTTAATGTCTAACTCCTTCACCAGGCCCCAAGCTCTTGGGGGCAGGGACTTTGCCTGCCCCCCTCCATCGCTGTTGCCAGCACAGGACTTTGACCACAGCAAGTGGTCAGTTCGTATTTGTTGGAGGTGTGGATGGGTCACCTAGGAGATTTCTAGGAGCTGGTCAAGCCCTTGCTGCAAACACCACCCACCCTACACACACACACACCCCACAAACCCCCAATCCCCCCATCCCCTGTCTCTCTCTGCACTGAGCTCTGGAAGTACAAAATGGAAAGAGGCCCCAAAGCTGTGGGAGACTAAGGTGCACCCAACTATGCTGCCTGGAGCTGGCAACTTCTCAGAGCCTCAGTTTCCCTCCTCTGTAACATGGAGAGTCTCTCCTGTCTCATAGAACTGTTGAGGATACAGCATTTGGTTTCTAGGCATCTGGAATTCAGTCAGGCTCATGGCAGATCTGTGATGCTTGGAAGTGTATGTGTCTAAGTGCTAGGCCCATCCATGTTTCAACACACACACACACACACACACACACACACACACACACACACACACACTGTATTGACAAGGTCTCAATTTGTCAATTTCCCCACATGTCCATGTTTTCCCCCTAGCTGGTGGTGCCACTTTGGGAGGCCGTGGGACCCTTAGGATGGAGAACCTCACTTTTGGAAATAGTCACCTGGGGCAGGTCTTTGAAAGTTATAACCGGGGGGCTGGAGGGATGGCTCTATGCTTGCTCTTCCGAGAACCAAAATTCAGTTCTTAGTGCCCACATGGCAGCTTACAAGTCTGTAACTCCAGTGCCAAGGGATCCAGTGTCCTCTCCTGGTCTCTGTGGGCACCAGACACGCATGTGGTACACAGATATACATACAGGCAAAAAGTCATACACACATAAATAAATAAGCAAACAAATAAAATAAATAAACAAATAAATAAATAAAAGTGGCAGGCTGGCGTCTGGTTCTGGCTTAGCTCTCTGTTTCCTGGTTCCCTGTGATGTGAACAGCCTCCACCACACACTCCCTTAACCATAATCTAAACTGTATGGCTTTGCCTTCCTCATCACGATGGAGTAAGACCATCTGAAATTGTGACCCAAAACAAGTTGTTTCTGTCAAGAATCGTGACCTGCAAAAGCAACTAACACCTGCACATGTATGTTTTTCTTACACAGAAAGTCAGTGCATTGGATCCACACTAGAGACCTATGAAACATATCTTAGCTAACCCTTTTCATAGCCCACGTGTTTCAAAGATTCTTCTAAGTGCTCCCTGATTTGCATGTAGTATTTACTAAGTCAATCCCCAAAATACCCCTGGAAAGAGTGGAGCTACTTCCTGTGACTATGGAGGGCGCTGGCTTCTGCTCCAACCTGGGGATGGACAGCGCTCACATTCTACATCCGTCTGTTCTCACCCTCACTCCTCTGTCCCCTCCTCCCTTGACAAGCCCTGCCCTTGGATGTAAGTCCACCAAGGACACTACAAATGGGAGCCCAGGTGACCAACGTGAGTCACAAAGAGTCTGAAACATGTTGAATCTTCCACATGATTTTTGCCACGATAATGTGTACTGCTAAAGAAAGGCTGACTATTTTTAGAAAGCCAGCACTGGAATTATTTGGCAAAAGGCCTGAATATGGTCGCAATTGGGCAAGGGACATGGGAAACACCAATTTAGACAGAGGGGTCTTTTGGAAGCATAGTTCTGCTTCCTTCCTCAGTTTAAAAGTGTTCACGTTAAAGAAGCCAAAATATCATCTGCGGGGAAACCCTCCCAGTAACTCTCAGTGTCTCTAGAACAAGCCAGAGCTTTCCCTAGCCTGCCTCCCCATTCCCTAGGGCATCGAGTGGTCCCTGCATTTGCTGTTCAAACTCCTAAAGCTCATATTGTCAGGTCTATGTAGCCACCCCCTTCCCTCCTTTGGACAAGATCCTCAAGGCCTTCCTGACCACCAGTGTGGAACACCTCCCAGGACTCAGTTCTGGGGCCACCCTCGGCAGGAAGCCATATCTGGCCCTTGAAGATGAAGATGACCAGTCTCCCCCGCCACCCCTTTGGTTACTTACAGGGTACCAGGAGTTCCGTCTGGTCGCTTGTCACCTCCTATAAATCATGAGCTCCCTGAATACAGGAACCCCAGAGCCCCAGTTTCCCAGACAATGCTTGACACTGGGTCCCCAGGCAGCTAATATTTTCTGGGCTGCAACGTGTGTCTTATGCGATTCCAAGTGCTGGGGACATGGTCGACACAGATCATCTCAGCCCTTGAGCAGCTTAGAATCTGGTGGAGTGGAAGAAAGAGACTGGATACACAAGGCAAGGGCAAGACACACAGGCCGGTCACGTGCTGTGTGGTGATGGGTTTGTGTGGTGAGGGGGACAAGGCGTGTGCTTGTGACCTTCTTCCTGGGTGGTTGAGGGGACTTTGGAGAAGCCACATCTGAGCTGAGACTATGAGAAGGTAACGATGTAGCTGCTGAGACCTGGGCAAGAGAATGCCAGGCAGAGAAGATTGAGTGCAAAGGCCCTGAGGCAAGCCCAAGGGAGTCAGTGGGGCCTGAGCTGAGTGGACGGGAGGTAGAAGTTGGAGAGTGAGGCAGGGCCTGTCCCAGAGCCTTTCGGGCCCTGGAAGAGAGCTTGTTCCTTGTGAGACTGCAGTGAGAAGGCTCTGGGAGAGACCCAGGACAAGAGGGGGCTGGCCCAGGGAGCTCCATACCAAGGCTAGGCCTGAGCTGCGGGTGAGGTTCCAAGTGGCCAGAAGTGGTTGCTTATCACATCTACGGTAGCATGGCCTCCTTGGTATGTATTCTGGGAGACAGTGTGGCAGTATAAATAGCTCCTGCAGAAAGCACAGGCTGGGCCAGCGAGCTGTGCTCATAAATGGGTGCATATGCCTGCGTGTGAGTGTGGATGTGTGTGTGTGAGTGTGTGCGTGTGTGCATGTGCACGTATGTGTGAGTGTGAATGTGTTTGTGAGCATGCATGTGTGTGTGAGTGTGTGCATGTGAACGTATGTGTGTGAGTGTGTGCATGTGTGTGAGTGTGTGCATGTGTGTGTGTGTGTGTGTGTGCATGCATGTGTGTGTGTATAGTGAATTTCTTTCTGCCTGCCAGTTAAGCAATGGTGGAACTTCTGTACCCCACACCACCAACACGGTTTAAAGAATACTTTCTCTCTTCCATGCAATCTGGTTCAAGGAAAGCAGAAGCCCCCACCGAGGCGAGGGTGCAGCTAGGAGCTCAAAGTCACCATTGGGAGAGCCAACACCAGGGCCACTATAGAGAAAATCCAGGAACGCTTCTGGTTCCAGTGGGCCCCTTACCCCCACCAGCCACCCCTCTCTCCAGAGAATGCGGGCCAGGTGAGAAGCAACTTGCTGTGGCCTGCTCTTTCATCTCCTGACTCTGTGTGAACTTGTCCTGTCCACGCTCTCCATCTCGCTGGCAAGCTTTCCTCTGTAGTTACTTCCTGTGTTTGGGGAAGCTGATCCTCCAAATTATTTTTCATTTCAGTATTAAGGCCAGGCAGTACTTGGACCATGGAGGCTGCTGGAGGCTGCTAGAGGGCAGCCAGAGGTTGCTGGGGGCTGCTGGGGGTTGCTGGGGGCTGGGGGACTGCTGGGGGCTGCTGGGAGTTGCTGGGGGCTGGGGAGGCTGCTGGGGGTTGCTGGAACTGGTACACCTTGGGCTCCATCTACAACTCCACTGAGCATTCCATACCCAGCCCCTGGTTCGGGGCCCAGCACGGGATTGCAGAGGTTACTGCTGCCGCCATGGTGCTCCCTACCAGCTCTGGCCAGCATTCCAGTGGTCCTGCTCCCTGGTGGGACCATGACACCTGACAGGAGGAGTATAATCTGCTACTGTGGGTCATGTAGCCTTTGTTTTTCCTTTTTCATTCTCTGGGGTCTCTAGGACCCCTTTGGGTGAGTGATAATATCTAGGCTTATCAGCCGGGGAGGTTCAGTTCTTACCGAGACAACAGCTTTGGGGTAGTTTGTGTGTTGGTCTTTCTGTTTGCTTGTTTGTTTGTTTGTTTGTTTGTTTGTGATATATAGCCCAAGCTGGTCTCACTCTATGTTCATCTAAGGATAGCCTTGAACTTCTGATCCTCCTGCCTCCACCTGCTGAGTGCCACCACACCTTGTGTCTTCAGAGCTGGGGTGGAACCTAGGGCGTCATACACGCTCAGCAAGCGCTCTACCCACTGAGCTACATCTCTACCTCGGGGGACGTTTTGTTTGGTTTTAAGTTACATTTATTTCTTTGTGTGCATTTGCACGGAGGTCAAAGGACAACTTGAGGGAATCTGGTCTCTCTTTCTACCGTGTGGGTCCTAGGAATTGAACTCGTCAGGCTGGGAGGCAAGCACCTTTACCTGCTGAGCTATCTCACTAGCCAAGGGACAGTTTTAGAAGAAACTTCCTAGAGTTCACACCAAAGAGAATAGTGAATACTGTGAGGTGTGCCTCTTGAGCACACAGCCTCAAGAGAAGAGGAGGAAAGACTGGAACGGGCCTGGGGACGTGCCTGGATGTCCCCAGGAAGGACTCTGTAGGCATGTGCTGCACTCAGGTAACTGAGGAGGCCAGAGCCAGAGGACGAGAGACTCTGCCTAGCTGGTCATGACATCAGTTTAGAAACAACTGCTGTGATGTAGTCACTACTATGGGACACTGACCCCTCCATTCAGTTACCACCACTGTGCATCCCCATCCCCGTCCCCAAGGGCTGTCACAGAGTATTTCGGGGGCTGTGTGTTGCTGACTTCCTGTATATCCTCCAACTGGGGATTCCTCAAGGAGGTCTTTCCTCCACTCCAGAAGTCCCCATGTGTCCGGGGCAGGCCTGAGCCTGGATGGGCTGCCTGCTAGCTTTCGCCCAAGGGAACAGCATTACAGTGTTAGTGAGCTGAGCCTTGTGGTGGCCCCGTGTATCACAGCCACAGTCCCCAGAGTATCCCACAGCAAAGTAGGGCATCCCCGTGGGACACTGTGAGTCACAACCTCAACCCTGAATGGGTTGGGGACAGGTCCCCTGGGTCCCGTGTGACCTGCGGCCTGTCAGCTGTGTATGGAGCAGGAAGAGCTGTGGCTGAAGCCCACTTCCCGCACGAGTTCAAGAGGCTCCAGATTTGTGCCCTTTTAGCCCCGTACAAATAGAAACCTCAACCCCAGGGGCACATCAACCATTGATGTGGGCTTTCCTAATGCCCTCCAAGGTGGTTTTGTGTGCAGAAAAGAATTAATTCTTGGTTTGCTTAGATTTTAAAAATTAATATTCTATTTATTAAAATTAAACACCACAGGAAAAGCCTACTTTATCATTTAGCTTAGTCTTTAATTCAGCATATAAAAACATATTATTTTAATTATGGGTCTGGGCGGTTTCAATAACCACTATTTTTTCAAGTAATTACCTTTTAGGAGGCTTTGATTAATTTGGTTCAGTTTATAAATGTTAATTCCTTTAAGCATTCCATCTGGTACGGTCCATTCTGTATTTGTTCAGCTCCCTAAGTGCTAGGCCAACAGATCACCTAGTCGAGCAGGTCTTGTAAATCTAATATAGTTAGCTGATAAATACTGTGAATGTGAAGTCTGATTACAGGGTTTCTTTTTTTTTTTTTTTTTGTCCCTGGAGCTGAGGACCGAACCCAGGGCCTTGTGCTTGCTAGGCAAGTGCTCTGCCACTGAGTGAAATCCCCAACCCCATACAGAGCTTCTTATAAAGGACTAAACCAGGGGGGCTCAGATGGTGGTGTGGTTGCTCCAGGGCTTGCATGCATGAGTCCCGGGACAGAGCCCCAGTGCTTCGTAAACTGGACATGGTGGGGCAGGCCTGCAATTCCAGGGCTGGGAAGATAAAGGTAAAAAGATCCAGGACTTAACATCAACAACATCTTTAGCTGCACAGAGAATTGGAGGCTAACCTGGGCTACCTGAGAGTCCAGGTCAGTGACTCAACTACATGGTTGAAAATTAGACCTATAGGGGCTGGAGAGATGGCTCAGTGGTTTAGATCACGTTACTTCTACAGAGGACCTAGGTTCGATTTTTAGCACCTACGTGGAAGCTCACAACCATCCTTAACTCCTGTTCCAGAGAGTCTACTACCCTCTCCTTACCTCTGTGGACACCAGGTGCACACATGTTACACATGTATGCAGGTGAAACATTCATACATGTAAAATAAAATAAGTAAGTCTCTTAAAAAATGGAACAATGAAATAATTATTATTTCAGTAAGTCAAGTTCTCTCTCGCCCAGTTTGTGTGTGTGTGTGTGTGTGTGTCTGTCTGTCTGTCTGTGTCTGTGTGTGTGTGTGAACGTGCACATTCACTTGTGCATTTGTGTGCAGATGCATGTGCGTGTGTGCCTGTGGAGGCCCCATGTTGACTTTGGGTGTCTTTCCTGGTCACTCTTCACTTTATTCCAGATGCAAGGACTCTTGCTGAATCCAGAGCTCGAGCTGGACAACTTGAGGTGGACAACTGGGCTGTCTAGGAGTCAGTTTGTCTGTAGGCTGCTGTCTCTGACTCCTGGGTATTGGGATTACAGAGCGCCACCATGCCCACTTGGCTTTTATGTGGGTGCTGGGAGTCCAAACTTTGGTCCTCAGACTTACAGCAGCAAGCACGTTATAACCACTGGGCCATCTCCCCTGTAACATAAATCAAGTTCTCTTAAATCTTATAAGGATGTGAAGTAGAAAATAGGCCTTAAAGTAAAAGTTGTTATGGGCTGGAGGAATGGCTCAGTGGTTAGAGAACTCACTGCTCTTTGCAGACAACCAAACTTTGCTTCCTAGCATCCACACTGGGACACACAACTGTCCTTAACTCTAGTCCCAGGGGATCCAGTGCCCTGCTCTGGCTCCTCATACACCAGCCACACGAGTAATGCACATACATACATGCAGGCAAAACACAGTTACACATAAAATAAAAACAAATACATCTTTTTAAAAGTAAAACTTGTTGCTGGGTGGTGGTGGCGCATGCCTTTAATCCCAGCATTCAGGAGGCAGAGGCAGGCAGATATCTGAGTTTGAGGCCAGCCTGGTCTACAGAGTGAGTTCCAGGACAGCCAGGACTACACAGAGAAACCCTGTCTCAATAATAGTAATAGTAATAGTAATAGTAATAGAAATAGAAATAGTAATAGTAATAGTAATAATAGTAATAATAATAATAATAATAATAATAATAATAAATTTAAAACAGGGTCTCCTGTTTGTTCTGGAACTTCACAGGCAGGCTATCCTGGCTGGCCAGTGAATCCCAGGATCTATCTGTCTCATCACCAGATCCAGGATTACAAACATTGGCCGTGACACCCAGCCCTTCCCATGGCGTCTAAAGATGAACTCGGGTCCTCGCATGCACAGCAAGCCCTTCACCAACCTTGCTATCTCCCCTGCCCAGGAAGCCACACATTTAACAGGAGAGGTGGGACAGAGAGCAGCCGGGCAAACGCTAGGAACACAGGAAAGAAGAAATGAAGACAAAAACAGAAATAAGTGGGAAGCAAGTGTAGAACCGACGACTAAACTAAGCCAAACGCCAATGTTTTTAAAACACAAATCAGAACTGACAGGGCCAGTTAGTGAATAAGGCCACTTCCTGGGAATTAAATGTGACGTGTCGTCGGGGAAAGGAATGAAAAGAGCCCCATATAGGAGAATGTGAGCAGCCTTAGGCCAGTGACGTGAATGGTTAAGTCAAATGCATACATCTCCGCGCAAGGAAATCGGGCTCTGCAGGAAAAATCTAAAAGTAAATGAAATTTAAAGGTGTGGTAGCGCATGCCTTTAGTCCCAGCACCCGAGAGGCGGAGGCAGGCAGATCTCTGAGTTCGAGGCCAGCCTGGTCTACAGAGCGAGATCCAGGACAGGCTCCAAAACTACACAGAGAAACCCTGTCTCGAAAAACCAAAAAACAAACAAACAAACAAAATCTTCATACCAAAAAACATTAGAATCAAAACTTATTTTTTTCCAACTTCAGGGAAGTTTGACATTAGTCCCGTCTGATTTTATGGGATATGTTTAACAGGAGCCTGGTGTTCTAGCTTAGAATTTTTATATCTTCCTAGTGAAACTCTTTGAAAAGACACTGTAACTTACCTTTTTAAAGATTCATTTATTTTTATTTTATGTATATGAGTGTTTGCCTGCACATAGGTCTGTATGTTTCATGCATGTCTGCTGTCCGCAAAGGCCAAAAGAGGACATCCAGTCCCGTGGAGCTGGAGTTGCCGAAGGCTGTGAGTCACTATGTGGGTGCTGAGAACCAAGCCAGGGTACTCTGAAAGAGCAACCAGTTCCCTTAACTGCTGAGTCATCTCTCCGGCACCCCGTCCTCCAGCTCACTTTAATATTTTATCTTTATCGTGTGTGTGTGTGTGTGTGTGTGTGTGTGTGTGTGTGTGTGCGCGCGCGCGCACGCGCGCGTGCAGGCACTCTCTGTCTGTTCTCACCTTCCACCTCACTGACACAGTCTCTCATGTCTGAGTGCTGTACCCCTGCTCCAGGTGAGTCTCCCGTCCCATCTCATCACAGGAGTGCTGAGATTCCAGATGCACACAAACCACATCAGCTTTTTTTACATGGAATGGAAATCAAGTTCTCATGTAGTCCAAGCTGGCCTGGAACTCACTAGGTAGCCAAGAATGGCTTCCAGTTTCTGATCCTCCTGGGTACCAGGATCATAGGTGTTATGCCACCACACCTGGATTTTTGCTGCTGAGGTTAGAACCCAGGGCCTTCTGCATGCTAGGCAAGCACTCCACCAACTGAGCTGCATCCCCAGCCTTATTAATTTATTTACTGGGACGGGGTCTTGCTATCTCACCTCACGCTGGCCTCAAACTCCCACCTCTGCTTCCTAAATAGCTGAGGCTCCAGACCTGTGCCACAGAGTCCGGCTGGGCATTGTTCAAATACTGAATTCTGTCAAACATTTTCCACAGGGAATGCAATGGCCTATGGTTTCCCCTGTCTGCTCACATGATGAATTGTATTCCACCTGCTCTTATGCCAACCCCACACGGTTTAGGCAGTGTGTTCATGGCAGCTTTGTCATACATTTTGAGGTTGGAAACGGTGTATCCTTCACATTTGTTCTTCGGGTCTCACGTATGTAGCACAGGCTAGCCTCAACCTTTATATGGAGCCCCAAAATGACCTTAAATTCCTGATTCTCTTGCCCCAACTTCTAAGTGCTGGGGTTACAAGTGTGCACCATTGTGCCCAGTTTGTGTGATGCTGGAGAGAGAACCTGGGGTCTGGTGTGTGCTAGACCTGAGCTCTGCCTACCGAGCCACATCCCAGCCCTTCAGTACGTTTCAGCCAGTTGGAGCTTCCTGGTGTTTCGCAATGATGTGGGGACAGGCTTTTCTATGGCCCATTAATTTTCATGAAGTTTGTTCTGATAGAGACTACACTGAATTTGTAGCTTGCTCCGAGGTATGTTGCCATGTCAACAATATTAAATATTCCAACCCAGGAGCACAGGTTTTTTTTCAACCCTTTAATATTTCAGTAATGCCTCATAATTTCCAGTGTGCAAATATTTCATCTCCTTCCTCAAATTTATTCCAGGTTTTTAAAACATATGCTATTGTAGATGGACTTGTTTTTCTTTTCTTTTTCTTTTTTTTTTTTTCCAAGACAGGGTTTCTCTGTGTAGCCCTGGCTGTCCTGAAACTAGCTCTGTAGACCAGGCTAGCCTCGAACTCAGAGATTGTCTGCCTCTGCCTCTGCCTCCAGAGTGCTGGGATTAAAGGCATGCACCACCATGCTAGGCTTCTTTTTGAATATTTATTTATTTGATTTTAATGTGTATGTGTGTGTGCCTGAATGTGTGTGGATTATATGTGTGCAGGAGCCCGTGGAGGTAAGAGGAGACATCGGGTTCCTGGAACTGAGTGAACACACGGTTATGAGCCACCACAAATCCTCTGTAGCAGCAGTTAGTGCTCATAACCGCTGAGCTATCTCTCCAGTCCCCAGGATTATTCCTTAATTTCGTTTTCAGATTGTTCCTTGCTGATAAGTAAAAACATAGCTAATTTTTGTATATCACTTTTTTTTCCCTCTGAGACAGGGTTTCTCTGTGTAGTTCTGGAGCCTGTCCTGGATCTCGCTCTGTAGACCAGGCTGGCCTCAAACTCACAGAGATCCACCTGACTCTGACTCCCAAGTGCTGGGATTAAAAGCGTGAGCCACCGCCACCCAGCTCTCTTAAGAAAGAATTTGTCTTTGCTTTTTTTTTATGGTATCAGGGTGTTGAACCCAGGGCTCATACCTGCTGGACAAACACTACAGGTGAGTTACATTCATCCTCAGTTCCTCTTGTTTCTTCTTAAACCAGTTTCAGCAATCAGTGTTTCTAGACCTTAGTCCAGTTCCCCTACAACACCTAACCCTCTGGGCTGTTGTACAACGATGCCCCTTATTCCCACCCTTTCCGCTCTGTCAGGACGGGGGGGGGGGGTTCCCACTTCATTACTGATTTTCTTATTTGCCTTTTCCCTTTCCTTCATCAGCCTAGAGGGAGGTTCGCCAGATTTCTTGATTGTTTTCAAAGAACTAACGTAACTCTGCAGCCGCCCTCTGTGTGTTTCTACCCTGCAATCGCTGCACATTCATTCTTCGTCGGTAGAGTTGTGATCCAGCTGCCAACCATAGATGAGGCTTACTCTTCTTGTAATTCCTCAGGAGACGAAGTCAGCTTAGTAACTTGACATCTTTCTTTCTCTTTTTCTTTTTTCTTTCTTTATTTTATTTATTTCTTTTTGGTTTTTCAAGTCAGGGTTTCCTGGATCTCGCTCCGTAGACCAGGCTGGCCTCAAACTCACAGCGATCCACCTGCCTCTGCCTCCCGAGTGCTGGGATTAAAGGCATGCGCCACCACACCAAGTTGAGGTCTTTCTCTTTAGATACAGGCATTTACAAGGCTGGAGAGATGGCCCAGCAGTTAAGAACACTGACTGTTATTACAGAGGACCAGAATTTGGCTCTCAGCACCCACGTGGCAGCTCACAACCTTCTGTAACTCCAGTTCCAAGAGATCTGAGTCCTTCTTATGGCCTCTGTGAGCCCTTGCACACACATGGTGCACACACATACATGCAGGTAAGCACACATATGAAATAAAAACAAATCTTTAATACAGGCACATAATTACTTTTCTATTGCTGTGACCAAATATCATGGCAAAGCCACTTACAGAGGAAGAATGTATTTGAGCTGTGGCTTCAGAGGGAGAAGAGTCTGTCATGGCAGGGAAGCCTGGTGGCAGCTTGGTGGCAGGCAGCAGACGTGGTAACGAGGGCAGGAAGCTGAGAACTCACATCTTCCAATGCAGAGACAGTAAACTGGACCAGGGATGAGGCTTTTTCCTCTCAGAGTCACCCCCAGTGACACATGTCTTCCAGCAAGGCCACACCTCCTACGCCTCCCCAAACAGTACCACCAACTGGAGCCCCATTTTCAAATATTTGAGCCTATGGGAGACATTCTGGGTCAAAATAGAACAGGCATCTGTGACTACACAGTTTCATCCAAGAATTGCTTTTTCTGCTAGATCCTTTTCTTTTTAAGGATCAGTTTGGAAGTTTAATCATTTCTTATTTACTTTGATTGTCTTCTCTGTGTACGGACTCACAACTACATCTTGGTCTTCCTTTTCTTTTTTCATAAAGGTGCTCTCTGGGTGACTGCTTTGACTAGGCAATGTGTTCATCTCATATAATTGTTTTCCTTTATAAAAATTGTTTAGATAGGGGCTGGAGAGATGGCCCTGTGGTTAAGAGCACTGGCTGTGTTGTGTCTGTGTCTCGAGACCCCCAAGCAAGACCACCACAGAGCCAATATCTGATGCAAAACACACAGGGAGTTATTGATAACAAGCAAGCCCAGGCTTGGTCCGCGTCCAACACTCTGGCTAGCCAGGTGGAGGAGGACAGCCCTGAGCTCTCAGGGTGAGGGGTTTTTAAAGGGAAAAACAGCAAAAAGGGTGGTACAAGCCATGGCGTCATATGATTGGTGAGGGTGTGTAACCTTTGAATTTACTGGTTGGGGGTGATAGTTATCTTTTTTGGGCAGGCCTGGACAAGTCCCAGGCTTTGTGCTTGAGCTGCCATGGAGGCTGGCTGGCCTAGCATGTCCTGACTGTGGGGGCTGACTCAGTGGTCCAGGCTCTGTCCTTGAGCTGCCATGGGGGCTGGCTGGCCTTGCATGTTCACACTGACCCATGCACGTAGCTCTAAGTTGGTGAGGGGTCCCAGACAGTAAACAACTGGCTGAACCTTGAGCGGTCAGAGTACATGCAGAAAGGGAGCTACTGCAAGGACTATAGCTCTTCCCAGAGACTGCTTGCTCGAGTCTCAGGAAACTGAAATTGCGTCCTGATCCCTGAGAGAAGACTGAGCAGCCTGTTATGGCATCTGCATGGTCCTTTCAGCTGCCCTTGCAGAGGTCCTGAGTTCAAGTCTCAGCAATCGCATGGTGATCCACAACCATCTATCATAGGATTCAATTGCCCTCTTCTGGTGTGCAGGTGTACGTGCAGACAAAGTACTCATACATAAAATACATAAACAAATAAACCTTTAAATTGTTTAGATGTTGAAGTTACGTTATGTGGATGAATATTTTACCTGCATATATGTTTGCATACCACATGCATGCCTGGTGTCTGCAGAGGCCAGAAGAGGGTGTCAGATCCCTGGAACTGGAATTACAGACAGTTGTGAGCTGCCATGTGGTACTGGGAACCAAACTCTGGTCTTCTGCAAAAACAGCAAGTAGCCACTGAGCTAGCTCTTCAGGCTCTACCTTATTTTTTTTTTTAAGATAGATTCTCATCATATAGCCCAGGTTGGCCTAGAACACTCCATCCTCCTGCCTCAGCTTTCTGAGTACTGAGATTACAGGCGTGTGTCACCAAGCTCAGACACAATCGAGATCCAAAGACCGCAAACTATATCCCCCCTCCCCCTCCTCCTCCCTCCTCCTCCCTTGCTGCAAGCCACAAAAATATACAAAGTAGGATTTCAGCTGATTATGACAAAGCTAATACCTGGAAGAAGCCAAGGACCTTCCAGAGGTCAAGTTGAGGCTCAAGGAGTCTTGGTGATATTTGGCTTTCGATTATCAGCTGTTTTCTGCTATGAGTTTCTTGTGTGCTATTGTAGCTTTTCCATCATTTATTGGGCACCATTTCCCCTCTACTAAAGGAATATTTAGATAACCTTCCACGCTGACAGCTGTGCACAGCCAGAACCCCAGTTCAAGCCTCCCTATAATTATCGTCATTGGCAGCATCCGGCCAGGTCCATCCCCAGACGGAGGAAAGTACCTTATCAGAGATACCTCTGTACTCTCTAAGAACAGACTTAAGTGTCCAGACCACTTGTTTGAGAAAGCCTGGTGGATGTGCCAATTAAGCTTTACTTCCTCCTTTCCCAAATCTTACCTCTAGTTCCAGATCTCCCTTTAACTATCACCAGAGGCATCTAGCTGTACACAGGTTGCCTAGCAACTGAGCACACA
>CABHPH010146066.1:0-26594 GCA_902168325.1 Peromyscus nudipes | reverse complement strand
CACACACACACACACACACACACACACACACACACACACAAACACACGCACATATTTTTAACATATATATGCTTTTTAGTATATAATACACTAAAATATATATATATATATTTATAGACATATATGTGGCCTTATACACACATATGTGTATATATGTATATATGTGTATGTGTGTGTGTGTGTGTACCATACACACACATATATATTTAGTAAATATATATATTAGAAGTATATTTATATAGGTTAGTATGTTTATACCTACATATATAAGGTATGTTTATATTGTATATAGACACTAAATTTTGTAGATTAGAATATATATACAATCTAGTTCAAAAGTTGTGTTTAGTAGGTTAGTAGCTACCAAATGCATCTTTTATACATTTCATTATGGTATATTATGCCTGGAATCTAAGTTTTTTACAAAACAACTTGTCCAGATTTTTTTCATTGTTTTGAAACATAGTCTCACTTTGTTATCTCATTTACTTTTACACTCAGAACAATTTTATCAAAGACTCCCAAGTTCTGAGATTACAGTATATTCCACCATAGCAGATTTAGTGCTGGAGTTGTGTTTCTGCAGGGATATTCACAATACTTTGGAAAGAGATTGCAAGAGCCTGGGTAAGGGAATTTGTTACTAAATCTGATGGCTCATGTTTGATTGCAGGGCCCCACAAGATGGAAAAGGAGCATCAAATCTCAAACATTATTCCTTGACCTTCATGAAGGCATCATGGGACCTGCATATATTACTCATTTTTAACTTTCCTTCCCAATTTAATCAATAAATCCTTTGGTATATTTACAAAATTTATTATGCATAAGGAAAGCCTTCAATTATAAATAAGTAATCTTTTACCTGATTTTTAGAATAAGAAGGACGTATTTGAGGGATGTGTTTGTTAAAACTTTTCCTTGATGCCAGGCTAATTGCAGATGTGTAGTGTTGCAATGCTGCCCTCTAATGGACACATCTTGTAATATCCTTCTCTTCGTAGAAAAGTTCCATTCTTGCAAGATGTGTTTTCTGGTCTCTTTTTAAAACTTTCTTATTTATTCTTTGTAATTTTCATACCACGCATCTCAATCCCATTCATTTCCTGTCTCTTTGTATCTGCCCTTGCAATCTCCCTTTCCCCTCCCCTCAAAGAAAAAATTAAGAGGAAAAAAAAGGAAAAAAAAAATCTCTTCATTGAAGCCGTAGTGTGACATAATGAGTCATGCAGTAAACTCTTTCATCCATGTATCTTTATGTGCAAGTGTTCATTGCAAAGAGTCATTGGTCTGGTGTGAGCCCTCTATCTACACTCTCTGCTATACTGTCAATGTTGGGCCCTCACTGGGTGTCCTGTTGTTTCCCTGTGTTGTGGAGATCCTGCAGCTTTGGGTCTACAGAACTGGCCCCTTCACATGCTCCCGTAGATCATAGATGGGGTGGATTTTGGCATAGGCTATTTCATAACTCCGGTTCTGGGCCTGGGTAGTGGCAGGGTTGGTCAGCCAGCCCGCTCTCCTCTGTCTTCACGACCAGGGTGAGATCTCCAGCACTTTTCTTGCTATTTCACTCCTTGCAGCGATGAGCAAGGGCTGGGGCCAGTTCTCCTGCTCTCATATTCTTAGGGTCCTTTCTCCCATGCCTACACCTTCAGGACTAGCTCTAGTGTGTTGTCCAGGCGAGATATAGGGGCCAGTCCCAAGTGCTTTACCCTGGGGAGGGGCAGGAACAGCTCTCCAACTCTTATGACTGAGAGACGGGGCCAAGTCTCCCATGCTCCCCATCATCGGAACCCCAATCAATAGGGTCAGCTCTACAGTGCTTCCCAGGAGAAGTGCAGGGTCCACTTTCTACAATGCTGGAGCTGGTAAGGGGGAGGATCATCTCCCTTGCCCACCACAGGTGTCAGGGCAAGGGGGGGGCATCTTTTCCCCACCCTCACCACCACATGGCAAAGAAGGAGTGGGTTTTCAGTTATTCCACTCTCCCACATTCAGAGCCAGCTCACCTGTGCCTGTTACCAGGGTCAGCTATACTGTGATGCCCAGGAGATGAGCAAGACCTGCAGCTTTCCTGAGTGCTGCAGCTGGTAAGGGGGAGGGTCAGCTCCCTGGTCTGTCATAGGAGGAGATGAGCAAGAGGTAAGGGGGTGCATCTCTCCCCTGCTCACACCACCGCCTGACAGTCAAGTGGGGACAGCTCTCCAGTGCTCACAGCTCTGGGGCTGGCTCACCCACATCTCCACCAACAGAGTTGCCTTAATTGTGATGCCCAGGTGAGGTGCAGTGCCTGCTCACCCAAGTGCTGCAGCTGGTGGGGCATAGGAGCAGCTCTCTTGCTCTTAGGACCTCAGAGCCAGCTCCTCCACTTGCCACAGGCAGTGGTGGGTGGAGGGATTGGGGTGGGAAAGCATCTTTCTTCTGCCCATGCTACCATATGGCATGTGAGGGGAGGGTGCAGATCTCCTTCTCCCTCACATTTCCAGGCCAGCTCATCTGTGCCCCAGTCAGTAGGGTCAGCTTCACTGTGTTGTCCAGATGAGGGGCAGGGCCTGCTTTCCTCAGTGTTGGAGCTGGTAAAGGGCATGGTTAGCTCCCTTGCCAGCCGGAGACTGTAGGAGAAAGGGGGGTGGGATCAACTTTATACATCCCTATCCTCTCTGACTTTGGGGGTTATCAGGAGCCTCAGACATCAACACTGACTGTGACTGCATCAGGGCTATGAACCTAGATATGGGCCCCAGCAGCAGCCCAGGCCCAGGCATCACCATGGCCCTGAGTGGCAATCAAGTCACTCACCTTAGCCAGCTTCTCACTGCTTTCACCTTTTCAGATATGCCTCTGTTCACAGGAAATGAACCATTCTCTCTGACTATCTCTCTCTCTGTCTCTGTCTCTGTGTCTGTCTGTCTCTGTCTGTCTGTCTGTCTCTCTTTCCCCCAACTCTGTCCCTCTCCTATAACACACCATGCATTTGCTTACCATAATAGGAGCATGTGTTTTCTCCTTGAAGGCCGGCATGGGCTTGCATGTGGGTCTCTTGGCCCTGCTCAGTCTGTCATGGTTCTGGGCAGGTACATGCTTTCTCCTTGTAGTCCAGGGTGTTTTCTTCTCTTGAAGCTAATTTGATTATACAAAGTAATCTCATTTGTAATTAGTTTTGTATGTGAAATGCCTTATATTTATATGTAAGTGTTTACATCAATGAATAAATTAGCTATATCGACATATATTGATGTGTTTTGTGAGCATGTTAATGCATTTTCCACTTGCCTATAATATTCTGCACCCTAATGTTCTTTCCCCAAGTGTATTCTGATGGAAATGCCCAAGATTTCGTAACACTAGTCCCTTCTCTGTACTCTGTTGGGTTACTACCCCCATTCTGGCAGCTCTCTCCATGATCTAGTATTTTCTGAGCTTTGCTGCTAAGAGGTAAACACAAACTATTGTAGCCAGAAGTTTCTTGTGTCTTGCCCAGCCCCCACGGTCCAGACAAATCTCTCTCACCTACCATCCCACGGACCCAAGTAAACACACAGAGGTTTATGTTATTCACAAACTGTATGGTTTATGGCATTAGCCACTTGCCAGCTAGCTCTTTCATCTTAAATCAACCCATTTCTATAAATTTATATGTTGCCACTTGGCTGTGGTATTACCCATCTACTGACATCTTGTTGCTCCTTTGGCAGTGGACTAAAAAAGAGCTTGGTGGTAGGGGCTCACACCTTTGATCCCAGCACTCTGGAGGCAAAGGCAGGCAGATCTCTGTGAGTTCCAGGACATCCTGGTCTACAGAGCAAGTTCCAGAACTGTCAAGGGTACGTAGAAACCCTGTCTTGAAAAAAAAAAATAGAAAAGAAAGAAATCTTCACATCTGCATATCACTCAAATACAGCTCCCCAAAATATTTCAGAATTATTGGCCCTTTTATCTAAATACTGTAGAAGCACAGTTAAAGTTGAAGAAACAAATGACAGAAAGGTCTAGATATTTACAGCTTTGGGGCAATTGTGAGAAAGTTTCACAATAAATTACCAATGTTAAGAATGTGGCTGTTTTTCAATCTCCTGCAAAATAAAAACTGAAAGTTTGGAGAAATGCTTACTCTTTCTTACAAGCAAAGATAGTTCTTAGGATACACTCTGTGTGAAGACAAATTTCTCCATCTTTTTTCCCTGCTCCATTCTTTTCCTGAAAAGTCTGTCAGTGCCTCTCACTTCCCACTGTCTATGAAAACAGATCACACTGCAGAAGCAAGCTTATGTAAGTGTGCCATGAGATGACAGGGATGCCCACGTCATAGGGAAGAGCACAGAAAGCTACATTAGAAAAAACAGCTATATTGAATCAATATCAATAATGTGATTATTCCTGTGAAGGCAATGAGGACAGTTTTGGTGGTAAATGGTAAAATAAAATAATACTAATTTTCTTCCTCATGAAACCGCATATTTGAATATAGAAACAAGAAAATAATATTTTACAGCAGATGAACTTAGTTTACATTTATTAAAATATATCCATATTCTGTCCCCTAGGTCTTTGGTTATAGTGTGTGAAGCCATATGCTGCTTCTCAAAGGTTCATAAGAGAAGCAAGTGGAATTACTTAACCAGCTCTAAAGCAAGAGGTCAGGTTATGGCCAGAAAAATATAATCTGAAGTTGCTCTGTATCATAGAGACAAATTTCAATTGTGCAACTAAATATGATCATTCAGAGAGTGTAGGACAACTGAGAGCAGAAAAAAGTTTCCAGTCCCTTGCTGCAGACTGCTGTGGGTGGGCTGGCCAGGTTAACTTCTGAGAGTTCTCCCGGGTGTGGGGGAAATCTGGCAGTTTGACCAACCCAGCTTTCCCTCAGGCCCAGGACCAGAGCTGAGTTGGCCCATTCCAACATCCACCTCAGCTATGAAGTGGTAGAGTATGAGAAAGGGAGAAACCTGCAGGATCTCTACAACGCAGGATAACAACAGGATATCCAAAAGGAGCTCCAGTCAGAGACCACTATCAATGGTGTGGCAGAGGCCAGGGGCCCTGAACGAGACCACTGACTCATGGCAATGAACACTTGCGGATAGATCACATGAAGGAGAGAGACTATCTTTCCACAGGTTGACAATAGCATAGTCCCAATATTACCAAATTCCTATTAGGTACCCAGCTTGCATACTACTGAGTTGAGACACATTACAGGTTTACTACCTCTAGAGTCTTAGGGATAACACTCACTAAGTTGTGTGGGTAAACAGTTCCACCTTCTTTTTTAAAACATCATGTTGTTGAGCCCAGGAGTGGACTGTCAGTTGATCCCCATTATCGCTTGGACTTACTAAGAAATCACTGGGTTAGCTAGAAGAGGCTCAGTCACAGGTAAAGAATCTTCCTTCTGTCTACCCATGTATTGAGAGTGTTCTTTACTACAAATGCCTGCCCATGAGTGCTCACATGTAAGATGAATAAATCATATTCCATGTCTGCCCTGACATTTCTGATAATATATACTAACATACAGACTATTCTATAAATAATCCTCCCTGGGTCAATAGAATTGTTCATACTTTTGGGAATTAGTTAATGTTTATAGATTTTCTGTACCCATCACATTAGATTTTTCCAGAAAAAATCATTGAAATTATGACAACACCTTTTAAAAAAATGATACTAAGGATTAAACCTAAAAACTCATACATTCCAGGCCAGTCTTCTGCAAATGAGTCATGTGTATGCCAAAAGCTTGTTTTTCTTTTAATTTCTATTTTGACAATGTGTATTTTTACATTGGCTAAGATTGCCTTGACTTCTTTTTATTCCAGTCAGTCTTCAAAATACCTAAGATTATAGGCCTGCATCAACAGACTGGTAGTAATTAATTTCTTTAATATTTTTGTCCAATTATTTTCACTATAATTAATACCACTAATAAATGACAATAACAGAAGTACTGTAACTGCTGCTTTTGAAGTGTGTTCTGTTTATTAGAAAAAAATGATACTTAACTAGAGCTTCCCTCCCTCATGGCTTGCTTTCATGTTGGGAGTCTGGAATGTATATTGTTTCCAGAGAAAGTCATCAATGGTCTTGTGATCCGAGCAAACTACTGCACTGAGCTGTGATGCAAAATATGTCCACTGATACAATCTTGGCATGACTATTACAGGACTCACCAATTGCTTTCTTTGGGTATTTGGGTCTTCTCCACTGATTGGAAATCATGCCTGGCATTCGAAATAAGATCAAATTCAGATGGGTATGTAGGTCAAAGGTCAGAATGGGGAAATTACTACTGAAGGTATGTTAAATAAAGATGTTGGCAAACTTTCCTTCAAAATATGTATGTATATACCTATAAATTAATGTTTCTTTCAGCCTAGATGTAGAAGTTTTTTTTTTTTTTTCCAGTGAGTAGCAGAAAGCAGAAACTCAGTGGAGAAAAGCACTGAGAAATAATGACTGTTGAGTGCTCTGATCTAGGGCACATCCCCATTATCCCCTCATGACTTAGAGAACACTGAAGTACAAGGAGCTGGAAGATATAAGAGCCTGAAGATTGCTGTGAAAATGACCATCCCAACCAATAGCAATTTATGGATATCTATAATGTCAATAAATTCCAAGCCATTCTTCACAAAAATAGAAAAACAAAACAAAACTCAAAATGTATGTGAAAGCACAAAACACCTGAGGTAGTCAAACAAATCCTGGAGGGGGCAGGGACCACTGCTGGAGCCATTGCCGTGTGTGCTCGCTATGTATCACGGATCCCTGCTAGGAGAAGAGCTCGACATTGGCACAGAAACAGACACATACGCTAATGGAATAGAGGAGCAGACCTGTAATTGTGTCCATACAATTACAGCTGCTTGATTTTTGATGAAAACACCCAAAATATGCATTGGGTAAAAGACAGAATCTTCCACAAATGATCTCCGGAATTTTCATATGTCAATGTGTTGAAAAATGAAACTCTCACTCTGAACAAAAATCAAATCCAAAACTCAAAAATTGTTAGAAGAAGGTCGAACATAGGATGCACGTTGTAAGCGTAGGTAAGGACTTTGTAGATAAGAGTCTTGTTCAGGGAATAAGAGTAACACTTGACAAATGAGACATCATGGCACTAAAATGCTTATGTAAAGCAAAGGAAATGGTCGGATGAGGAAAGCGGCAACCTGCAGAAAGGGAGATAATCTCCACCAGCTATGTATACAGCAGAGGATTAATATCTAGAATGTAAAAAGAACTCAAGAAACAAAACACGGTGAAAACAAACAACACAGTCAATAAACAGACTGTACCTCTGAGCACAGCCCACAAAATAAGAAACACAAATGGCTATTAAACATCCTAAAAAGGATTTAACATCCTCAGCCACCAGGAGATGCAAATTAAATTTATTTGAGATTCCATCTCATCACTGTACGTATAGAAATCATCAAGAACTCATATGATCAGGCAGTGGGGACACACACCTTGAATCCCAGCACTTGAGAGACAGAAGCAGGCTGAACTCTGTAAGTTTGAGGCCAGCCTGGTCTACAAAGGCCAGCCTGAAGGAAAGCCAGGGCTACACAGAGGAACCTTGACTCAGGAAATACACCAAAACAAACAAAACAAGTATTCAACAGCAAGTGTTGACAAAGATATGGGGAAAGACAATCTTTATTTATTGATTTTTGAAGTGAAAAGTGGCATAGTCATTTTAGAAACCCTTGAGAAGGCCCTCACAGAAGCTAGAAATAGATCTCTCTTATGTCCCAGTGATAACATCTAGGCATTTACCAAAAACTCTGTTTCCTACTTCAGAGATACTTGTTCATCCATATTCATTGCTGCATTATTCCTAATAGCTAAGAAATTGAATCAGTTTAGAGTTTTATCAACTGATTACTTTATAGTGAAAATATGGCACATATATACAATGGAATTATAATTAGGTAAATGGAAAAATTAAATTATTAAATTTTTAGTTAAATGAATTTAAATAGAAAACAAAACAAAACAACAAAAAGTAAGATAACCTAGGCCAAGAAAGGCAATACCAAACATTATTAAATATATTCAAAAATTTAAGCACTCGATTTCCAATTCATGATGGTATTGGAAAATACTATAGAATCTTAGTGATGGAAACTTGCTGAAGGAAGTATACCACTAGAAACAGTCTTTGAGGATTTATAGCCATGCCCGTGTGTTTTCTCTCTCTCTCTCTTTCCTTCCTATGCTGTGGGATGTCATTCTGTATGCTACGAATGTGTGTTGCTCTGATTTGGTTGAGAAATAAAATGCTGATTGGCCAGTAGCCAGGCAAGAAGTATGGGGGGGGGCGAGTAGATGAGGAGAATTCTGGGAAGAGGAAGGCTGAGTCTGGAGTTACCAGCCAAACACAGAGGAAGCAAGATAAAAAGACAGAACTGAGAAAAGGTACCAAACCATGTGGCTAAACATAAATAAGAATTATGGGTTAATTTAAGTGTAAGAGCTAGTCAGTAATAAGCCTGAGCTTTAGGCCAAGCAGTTATAATTAATATAAGCTCGTGAGTGATTATTTTATAAGCAGGCCATGGGACTGAGGGGGCCTGGTGGGACCAGAGAAAATATCTGACTACATTCCTACGTATGGATGTTCAATACTCATGCATCCATACGTTCCCTGAATATTGCCAGGCCTTGCTCAAATTGATAGACTGTATCTCTCTGAAGTCATGAGCCCAAATTAACCCATATTTACTTTTGTCGGGATATTTTTATCACAACAGAATTTTAACTAGTATATAGAGATCCTAGCTTCAAATCTAGTTTCGCCTTTTAACTCAGAGTGTATGTAGAAGCCTGGAAACTAGGAAGAGACCCTATCTGTTGGTATCCTATGCCCTAAGAGAGAGGAAAAACTAGAGAATAGGTAATATGGCAGAAGACTTAGGAGATACAGGATTAGAAAAGTTTAAGCACAGAAGAGGGTGGTACAATGGGAATCAAGAGGGCTTGAGGTGGGTTAAACAAATAGAAGCATGTATAAAAAAGCCATATGGAACCTTATTATCTTTTGTTTCAATTAAAAGTATAGTATATTTTGAATGAATTCAAAGGAAGACACCTTGTAGGGCTGGACAGTGCTGTTCCTAGAATCTGTGGGCTAATAAACAAAAATTTCCTAGTCAGGTGTGAGATATCAACTTCTTTATGACTTGTTGGTTAGGTATGGAGTACCCAGGGTCCAGGGGCTCAGCTAAGTCTGGCGTGGGATCTGAGGGGGAAAAAATCTACTTACAGTGTTCTTATGTCTATTAACTTTATTCCTCTAAGACAAAATTCTATCAATTCAGCTATAGCTCCACCAGGCATTCAAGGCAGGAATAACTCTAGACATATCAAGCTCTATATCTGTCTACTTTATTTCTCTGGGATGAAATCCTGTCTCCATAACTGCAGTTCTGTCCAACTCCCTAGCTCATAATCTAGCTAATGACTAACTCCTATGCTTCCAGCCTCATCTTCTTCCTCTGTATCCTCTTTCTCCATCTCTGCTGCTCTCTACTCCTGGCACTCAGAAAACTATTCGAGATCTGCTTACCCTCTGTGGAACCTCTGTCATCCTCTCTTCTCTCTCGCCAAGCTGTTCTGTTCCTGTCTACAGAAAATGCCTGCCCTTTCTTTCCCTGGGCACACTGTTCCCTGCCTCCCCAGGAATGTTGTTTCACCTCTCACCTTGATATGTAAAAACCTCTTTTGTTCTCAGTCAATTGCTCTGGAGAACCACTAGGCCTCTTCAGGGAGATGCTCTGAGCTTCATTAGCACAAGAAACAAAGCTAGGCGTCTCCCACCAGTTTGTCTCCTAAACTCAGCAGGGCAGTTAGTAACTTAGTAGGTATAGCAGGTCTGGGGAGCTGAACTGTTTACCAACTGGTCTGGGCACACAAGGACTTCATAGCAGAAGACAGCTGGAATTTTAAAGGCTGGGTAACACCAAATATTCATATTAAATGGCTTTGCCTTTTAACAGACCCTTGGCTGGTCAAAGTTCAGCTTTAATACACAGCTGAATCTCTATGATATATTCTTGCGACCCGCAAGAGTTAGGGAGTGTCTTAGGGTTTCTATTACTACAATGAATCATCATGACCAAAAATCAAGTAGGGGAGGAAAGGATTTATTTGGCTTCTATTTCAATATCACCCACCATTCATTATTGAAGGAAGTTAGGACAGGAACTCAATCAGGGTTGAAACATAGATGTGGGAGCTGATGCAGAGGTCATGAAGGAGTGCTGCTTATTGGCTTGCTCCTCATGGCTTGCTCAGCCTATTTTCTTGTAGAACCTATGTCCACCAGCCCAGGGATGGCACCACCCACAATGGGCTGGGTCTGCCCCCATTAATCACTAATTAAGCAAATGCTTTACAGGCTTGCCTAAAACCCAAAATTACAGAGTCATTTTCTTTATTGAGGTTCTCTACTCTCAGATGACTTTAGCTTCTGCCAGGTTGACATGAAACTGTCTAGCACAGTGAGATTTCAAATGTTCCCAAGATAATACAGACTCCTTTCATTTCTCCTGGATGCCCAGGAGAATTAGATGATAAGACCTCATTCCTTGATTGTAAGATATAGAGTTATAAGTTGGAGCCAAGATGAAATTTTCCTTCCTTCTGACTACCTTTCATGGTACTAGGATGTGCTAAGCAGGCTCTCCAGGGAGAAAAGTCATCAACAGTCTCAACTAGCCCTGAATTAAAATATCAATCCACCAGGCAAGATATGCTCACTTGAGCTCTAGTGGAATGATGACTATGGAGTAAACCTGTACTTACTCTATGACTGAATTTGAGATCCAGTTCATAAGAAAAAAAATCCTTGTCTGGTTGGTATTGTGAATCTAGTCATAAACTATGAATTGGGAAATCATAAGCTCTAAAGGGTAATTTCTACTATTGGGTGGTTAGGTTGACAGTTTCAAACAGCTTTCTAAATATTGATGTCTATATCCCTAGACCAATGACACAATCAGCTTTTATCAGAAAATCTGTTCTCAATGAACTGCAACAAAAGCAGAGACTCAGAAAATAAGTTACAGTGGAATGCTGATCTCTGCATAATATAGCTATATCATACCCTGTAAGGCTCAATGAACATTGTGGACGAGGAGCTGAATGAATGTAAGAGCTAGAAGACAGGGAGAAAATTGAGAAATGTCATCTTCTAGACATGATGCAGGCATTAGTAGCATGAAGTAATCCTGTACCACCAGGATCCAATTGATAGTTTCAAACTTTTGGTCACAGAGAAGTCCATAGTTAAATTGAGTAAGTCACAAAATAAATTTTTTAAAAAAAGACATTAATGTGAGAAAGGCGTTTACTATGAGGAATTGAATTGATGGGATTTGGAGATAATAATCTGAGTACATTATATACTGTACAAAATGGATATTTAGAGCACACACAGTTGAAAATATAACAGAAACAAAGTTCATGCACGCTAATCTGATATCTATGTTTAGA
The DNA here is from genome assembly GCA_902168325.1 of Peromyscus nudipes. Taxonomy (NCBI): domain Eukaryota; kingdom Metazoa; phylum Chordata; class Mammalia; order Rodentia; family Cricetidae; genus Peromyscus; species Peromyscus nudipes. The sequence continues at coordinate 15,089 of CABHPH010146066.1, read as the reverse complement.
TAAAGATGTAATGCTCAAATGAAATCCAGAATTCTGAATCATTCATCTTTGAGTACAGATTTCACAAATAAAAACTTGATCTGTGTTATCCCAAGATCTGTTAATTTTCAATCCTATATTGTAAGCCAGATTATATTGAATGCATTCCAAACATTAAAAATCTTTCACTGAAAAAAAGATGATTTCATACAAATAAATAAATAAACACATATTTTTGTATATATATACATATCGAGAAATATAGAGACTTTACAACAGTTTTTAAACTATATTATTTAATTTTGTATCTTTATTTGTGTGGTAGGAGGTGGGCATTTCCCAAGAACAACTTGGGAATCAATTTTCTCCTTGCATCATGGAGATTCAAATATTGAATTCAGGTAATCATATTTGGTAGCAAATTGTCTTTATACTTGCTGAACTGTGTTTCTGGACTATAAGGAGCTTTTGAAAAGTAATTCCCATTAAACATTTTTACACAGGTAAAGAAACATAGAAAATTACTACTTACTTCTATAGCAGATTCATTGGATAGTCTATATGATTCCTTGAGGAATATATAAAGTATTTATAAGAATAATTTTCAAGTATTATTTGAACTAGCCACAGGTAATTTAAGATATTACTTTTACTTTTAGATAAGTTTTTACCTTAAGAGAAAGCTATATCTAAGTTTTCCAAAGTAGATCTTTTCTATCAATCATTTCAGTATATAATCAACATGAAGTATTTTAATATTCTTTTCAACACAAAACTTTATGGCATATATGTGATGTAAGGACATCTTTATAACTTCATATCTTTATGTCTTTATAACTTTCGTTGTGTTTATCACTGTTTTTCCAAAGCTGCTTCATCAGCTCCTGAATCCAGGTTCCTTTTTGGTTTGAGTTACTGCTTTGGCTTCCCTTAAAGAATTGTGAGTCAGGATATGTAAGCCGAATAAATTCTTTCCTTCCTAAGTTGCTTTTAGCTATGGTGTTTCATGACAGCACTAGTAACCCTGACTGACAGAAATTACTATCAGGAGTGGGGTATTCCTGTGACAGACCTGACCACATCATTTCCTGAGAGGTGTGTGGCAGGACCTCAGAATTCTAGGCTAGAAAAGTCACTGAGTATTGAGATATCAGTGTGTTGTTTTTTTTGTTTTTTGTTTTTTGTTTGTTTTTTTTTTGTAGGAGATTTGAAGATAAGAATATTTAAAGCAGTGCAGACAATGGAGGACTGGCTTATGAAGTTTCAGAGGGAAATTTGAGAGTCCCTTAAAGACTCTATTAAGGCCATTTGCATTTACCATTTTGAGTTAAGTGTCTGTGGCTCTGGTTGTCTGGGGCTAAAAAATCAGCAATTACTAACAAAAGACCAGAACCGCTGAAATGAAACCTTTGCTTTCCTGATACAGTTGATAATGTTTAGCTGGAGCTAAGTAACAATGATTTAGGAGATCCAAGAATCAGTAAGGTGAAATCATCTGGGAAATGTCTCTTCATTTTCAACCAATAGAAGCTGTGTAACCAAAGTAGTACTTCATGCTGGCAGCTAAATTTGGTCATGTGTCAGAGTCTCAGATACCACTGGTTTGGAAGGCAAGAAGGGGTCATAGAGAGGAGGTCTGGCACTGTCAGAAGCAAGAGGCTATTGGTGAGAATGTAGCCTCAGTTGTTTGAAAGGATCTTGTCATAAATAGGGCCCTAGAGAGGCTACGGTGCAACCCATTGCACCATACAAGCATTTTGGAAACATCAGTGCCTTGGGACATGGCAATTATAATAAAGGTAGCCAATGTTAGAAACATTTCAAATCCCTTTTTCTGATAGTGCCAGACAGTGGCTAAGACTAGAAAGTAGACAGAAAAGGCTCTGTGTTTCACCACTGGAAGTAAGACTGATGGGTCTGAAAAGATGGGGTAGTGGGTACATACACTCATACACATAAGAACCAGAACTTGGAACTCCAGCATCACTTTACATAGATGGCTGTGGCAGTACTCCTGTAGTCTCAGAACTCTGGAGATAGAGACAGGGTATCTAAAGCTGTCGGTGAGTGGTTGAAGAAAGGTAGAGCATAGGAAACTTTCTGACTACACTAGGTGAATAAGCGTGCTCTGGAATCATGGAGACCATTCCTGAAAAAGGATCTAGAAAGACATCCAATGTCAGGCATTGGCCTGCATATAGACAGGTGCACACATGCATCCACACAAGTACACATGCATGCCACACACACAGATACACAAAAGAAAGGGTAGAAGGGAAGACATCATATAACATTCAGTGAAAACCACTTGCTCATAGGCTTTTAGTAAGTTTTCTAATTTGTATACATTTTCAGCTATGAAATAGCTAACTATATTGCCCAGAATTTGACCTCTGGCTTAGTAGATAATTATATCCATATCTCAGCTTGAATCTAAATTCAAATATAGGGGGAAATTTTCTGTGAGACTACATATGCAAAATCTCACTACTGATCCAAAGTATGGCTTAACTTAGGTAAAAGATAAAGGGAGAAAAATAAGAGGAAGTGTAAAACTCATTTTTAGAAAGAAGGGATGTTTTTAATGGAGGTAAGAAGTCTAAACTGTCTTGATATATGTCATCATTAAAGATAATACACATGGATGCAAAACCACTTACTTCAAATTATTTCAGCAGTATGATGATGGCCATTCTCATAACATGTGATTTCCTAATGACACTCCACTCACCTTTAATATAATCTTGCCCAAATATGCACATCTACAGATAATAACAATTGAAACTAAGCTAAAAACATTCCTCAGATAGTGGTGGTAATTGAGGCATTCTACCATTAAATTCTTATTACTGTGCAATGGAGCCTTACAACTACCAAGAAGAAAATGAGTCATGTTGGGATAATGAAATTGTACATTTTATATCTCTGACGAATACTGATGTAATGAGTTCAGAAAATAAACATTCAATTAGTATGACATTTGGAAGAATAAAAACAGACTTAGTAACAGGAATTTTTTAAAGATTCACTTTATATGACAATTTCTTAAAACTACATATTCTTATGATTACTTGTTGAATGGTAAATACCTCAACTTGATTAGAGAAAAACAGTGACAAAAATGAAATTATTTTAGACCTACACCTGGGTATTATCCATCTCCTGAAACATCAACTTCTTAATACTTGATTATTTGATATACCTTACGGGGAAAAGCCAATTTGGAAATGGGGTTGAGTTGACGACCTTGGGATGGGAAGATGTTCCAGGCTATCTCTCTCATCAGTGTGTTCACAGGAGTCTTTCGAGGGAAATTGGAGGACCACAGAAGATGTAAGGGTTAAAGCATAAAGAATAATGACAGGAAGCCGCGATCAGAAAGAAGAGTGCAGGTAGCAAGAAGTTTAAAAAAGAGGAGGAAGCAGGTGGTTCCGTAGAAGTTCAATAAAGAAGAGAGCCCTGGACTTTCCTTTAGAGTAAAGGACCCCCAAAGCCATCAGAGAGTTTTTGTTGTTCAGGATAGCAAGTTTGTAGTCATTTCTCATAGAATGAGAAGCCATGACAAGCAAACATGGAATCTGATAAACAGACTCAACTGAGTACAAGTGCATACACACAAACACACACAGAGTTCTTACAATAAACCTGTGCCTGTCTTTACAGCCTAGATTGTTCCTAAAATGAAATTGTATTTTACATGTTAGTTGTACAGAAATGTTAGACACTCATCTTACATTATTTTCATGTTGGAAAATCTTAATTACAGCTTGACCCCATTTCCTAAAATAAAGAACTATTGATTCTCTACTATATAAATATAGAATCTTATCATAGATGTGGGACAGTCTTGTCTTTGTATTACAGAGATATAAGAAATTTTGGCTTCCAGTACTCCCTTTTTATTTGGAGGATTGAAACTGAGAAAATAAACTTGAGGAGATAGAGATTTAAAATGACAACAGAAAGACAGATTAAGTTGGTTGAACACACATACATACAAACACACTCATACACACATATTCAACAATTACCTACTATTATAAATAAACCTTGAAAACATAACTTAGTTTTACAAGAGTCAAGTTCCAAGGTCAATCTCTTTCCCACTGATTATTCAAGACACTGATAGAGATAGTCAAACCTTTCTTGGAAAAATATCCATATGTCTTTCAAAGTCTTCTTACATGGTTTTCCCCTGTGTTTCCCTTGTTTGCCTGACTATATTTTAACTGTTCTCATTTGAAATCTCATCAGATGATGACATTTTCATGGTTTATTTCTTATAACTAAAGTAGAAGAAACATATATCAAATCATGATTATTACCTGTGGTTAAAAATCTTCCTCTTGTACCTCATACATTATTTTCTAAAGGTCAACCTAAAATTCCTCTGAAAATTTAAGAAACATCATCAAATCCATTCATTTTGAGTACCTGAAAATGATTTTATATTCTAGTTCTTATTTGATTGTTTATATTGAGCTAAATTATCATGTTTAAGAAATTCTCTAACATTTTTCTTGTTCTTCACTTGTCAAAAATCCAATGAATCCTCAAATCAGATTGTTTCAATATTGATTGCTTTCCTATCAGTTTGCCTTTCTTTGCCATTGAGGGAGTATTCTTGCCTGACTCTACTATTACTTTTACTATTTAACAAGTTCTCACTTGCAAGTAAAGCTGTGACACTTCTTTTAGCATCTGGCCTCTATAAAACCGTTGATAATTATATTTTTGGGATGACGTAGGATATTTCGATGTTTATCTGGGCAGTGTGACACATGCCTTTGATCCTACCACTTGAGAGGCACAGGCAGGAGGATCTCCATAAGTTTGAGATCAGCCTGGTCTACAGAGTTAGTTCCAGGGCAGCAGGGCTATACAAAGAAACCCTGTCTTGAAAAAAACAAAAACAAACAAACAAACAAACAAGAAATTTCAATATTTAATAATCATTTACAGAATAATTTCTAGCATATGCCTATTGTATCCATGAAATTCTATAGATTAAATTAGTAATACAATGCCAATGAATAGAACAAGTCATTTCTATTTTTTGATTCTTATGTTGATATAGGAAGTGACAGAATATTCAAGAGTGATGTTCTACTTAACACTTATGTTTCCTCATTTAATTTGCTTATATTGGGGACATACTTTTGTTATTTTCTCTGAATTTTATCATTACTGTACTTATTACACCCACAAAATGCAAAACTAACATCTGTATTAATCACTCTAATTTGAACTAAAATTGTATGACAGAAAGCTTTTCAAAAGCTTGGGTTCATCATGAATAAACAAGTACTTTTTGTTTATTACCATTTTAGGCAATTAATTTTATGATCACTTTGATACGTTTCTACATTATTAAAGTCACTATGAATAATTTACCTATTTAAAGACAAGCATTAAAAAGGAAATGAACTGGTAAAAAAATGAAATTGAAGTAATAACAGTAGCTATAAATGATTATTGAGAAATTTTATGATAATTGAGTAGAAAATCATAACACAAATTCATGGATACAATGTTGGAATAACAGTTATAATCACCATTTGGTGTTTTCCTTTCAATTTTTGATATAGAATCATTGCTTGTCCAACATGTATAGCCCCAAGCAATTAAAAAGACAATAATATACAGTGGTAATTAAAACACCATAAAGTGCAGCCTTCCAAGCAAACAAATGCCAGTGCCTCATTAAGGAGTTTTTTAAGGAGTGCAAGAGGTCTTTGGATCATTACTGAAAATACCAGCCCAGGTTGAGTCAACATGTAAATGAGATTGCAAGTCTCTGTAGGGCATTCAATGCACTGATGCCCATCACAGGCTTAAATATTAAAGAAGTATAAATAGAAACTGATGAACCTCTTATATTGCTGGAAGTAATTTCAATTCCTTTGCAAAAATGAGATAAAATTTCATTTGAGGAAGTTATCAGGCAGCTGAGCATAGTTAAAACTCATCGAACTGCTCAGTCATAGAACTCATAATAGATTCTGGTCATTTACTCTAAGAAGGAATTTGGTTAATTTAAATTGCTCCAGATAGTTTCAAGGACTCTAATGAGAATGAGACTCTATCTTGTATAAATTACCCCATTCATATATTTTCTTGGTGCTTCTTTGTAATGTTAGAGCCAAATCACCCACTTGGGGTTTGCATGTAGTGTAGAAGAGATTCAATGGCTATTGAGAAAGTTCCTATTTATATGGAGTTATGTCTGCAGCTAAATGAGATTCCTTAAATTAGATAAAACACACCAGCAGGAGATTGGAAAGTGGTCATTAGCTTAGGATGACTTAAAAATGTCTATTTAAATGGGTTTCTTAGAAATAACATTTTTATTGAGACAGACTATCATGATATAGCCCTGACTATCCTGAAACTCAGAGAAATCTGCCTGCCTCTGCTTCCTCAGTGCTCCAATTAAGTGTTCATCATCATGCAAAGCCAATAATTGGTGAACTATAACCATTGATAGAAAAATAGATAAAATTTAGAACTGTTTACTCAAAAGCAACAATATTTTATAGTAAGACATCCTTCAACTGTGACTAAAATGATTTAAGTTCAGTGGATTGTATTTGAAAAGGGATTGAATATTAATATAAGATGGAATTTTAATGTGATACAGTTAATCAAATGTGACTATTTAAATGTCAGCATAGTCTGAATATCCTTTGCTTTACATCTGGTATCCATTTATGAGTGAGTGCATACCATGTTTGTCTTTCTGAGTTTGGGTTATCTCACTCAGGATATTTTCTAGTTCCATCCATTTGCCTGCAAATTTCATGATGTTATTGTTTTTCACAGCTGAGTAATACTCCATTCTGTATATGTACCACATTTTCTTTATCCATTCTTTGGTTGAGGGGCATGTAGGTTGCTCCCAGGTTCTGGCTATTACGAATAATGCTGTTATGAACATACTTGAGCAAGTGTCCTTATGATATGCTTGACCATCCTGGGTATAAGCCCAAGAGTGGTATTATTGGATCTTGAGGTAGATTGATTCCCAATTTTCTGAGAAATTTCCATACTGATTTCCAAAGTGGCTGTACAAATTTGCACTCCCACGAACAGTGGAGGAGTGTTGCCATTGTTCCACATCCTCTCCAACATAAGCTGTCATCAGTGTTTTTTTTTAATCTTAGCCATTGTGACAGGTGTAAGGTGATATCTCAGAGTCATTTTGATTTACATTTCTCTGATGACTAAGAATGTTGAGCAATTCCTTAAATGTTTTCTGGCCATTGGGGATTCTTCTGTTGAGAATTCTCTGCTTAGATCTGTAACCCATTTTATAATTGGATTGTTTGTTATTTTGCTGTCTAGTTTCTTGGGTTCTTTATATATTTTGGAGATCAGTCTTCTGTCAGATGTGGGGTTGGTAGAGATCTTTTCCCATTCGATAGATTGCTGTTTTGTCTAATTTACTATGTCCTTTATCTTACAGAAGCTTCTCAGTTTCAGGAGGTCTCATTTATTAATTGTTGCTCTCAGTATCTGTGCTACTGGTGTTATATTTAGGAAGTGGTCTCCTGTGCCAAAGCAAAAGATAATCAGACTACAACCCACAGCTCCAGAGAAACTAGGAAACAAGGAAGACCCTAAGAGGGAGGTACAGATCACCTTGGGAAGGGGAAACAGAAGAGATCCCAATGAGTAAACTGGGGATGAGGGCAGGGAGCAGAAGGGGCAGCAATAGAACATGAGGGAACAGGATGATTGAGCTGAGGGAAGGGTAGAGTGAGAGAGCAATGAAAGAGATTATCTTGATGGAGGGAGACATTACAGGGTAAGGGAGAAACCTGGTGCTAGAGAAATTCCCAGGAACCCACAAGGATGATCCCGGATTAGACTACTAGCTATAGTAGTGAGGATGCCTATTCCAGTAATCAGAATGGTGAATACCTTAACTGTCATCATAGAGCCTTGATCCAGTAACTGATGGAAGCAGATGCAGAGATCCACAACCAAGCACCAGGAGTCCATTGGCAGAGAGGGAAGAGGGATTATGTGAGCAAGGGGGATCAAGATCGTAATGGAGAAATCTACAGAGACAATGGAACCAAGTTCAAAGGAACTCATGAACTTTAGACTGGCAGCTGTGGAACCTGCATGGGACTAGACTAGACCCTCTGTATACGGGAGACAGTTGTGTAGCTGGGTTTGTTTGAGGGGCCCCTGACAGTGTGATCAGGATCTATCCCTGGGGCATGAGCAGGCTTTCTGGATCCTATTACCTGTGGTCAGATACCTTACTCACCCCTGATAAAAGTGGGGAGGGGCCTGTTCCTGCCTCAACTGAGTGTACCAAGCTTAGCTATCCCCTCATGGGAGAACTTACCCTGTTGGAGGAGGGGATAAGGGGAGTTGGGGGGGTGGCGGATGGATGGATGAAAGGGGGATCTGTGGTTGTTATGTAAAATGAATAATAAATAAATAAATAAATAAATAAATAAATAAATAAATGTGACATGAATTGCTAAACGGTCTTATTAATATAAAAAAAAAACAGAGTCAGATGTTGGGGCGAAAGCTAAAAGATCAAAGAATACAGAACAAGTCACAGCCAACCTCACCTTGCCAACTCCTCAGCCGATCCTGTTTCCATGAATCCTCAGACCGAAAGCCTCTGAGTCCTCACCCCAGAGGGTCTCAGCCGAACTGCTTCAGCCACGAGCTCTTACCTCTACGGAATCCTCACTCTAATGAGAGCAAGTTCCTGCTTCCTCATGCCTTATATTCCTTTCTGTGTCCTGCCATATTACTTCCTGGAATCAAAGGCATATGTCCTTCCCAAACAAACACATGAGATCTCAAGTCTTAGGCTTAAAGGCGTGTGCCACCAATGCCTGGCTCTGTTTCCAGTGTGGCCTTGAACTCACAGGGATCCAGAGGGATCTCTGCCTCCCTAGTGACAGGATTAAGGGTGTGTGCCACTCCTGTCTGGCCTCTATATCTAATCGAGTGGCTGGCTCTGTCCTCTGATCCCCAGATAGGTTTATTAGGGTACACAATATATTGGGGTATACAATTCATCACCACAAATAAATGTCAGCATAATTGAAAATAAGGTTCAAATGATGTTTTCTTCCTTGATTCACAATAAAATGTATTTAGTAAATGTGGTGACCCTCTTTACAGAGGTTCATCTCTCAAGTGTGAAATCTTGGTGCTTTTATTCTATATTGCAGATATATATCCATCAGCTACATACATATCTATGTAAAAGATATTAAAAAATGTGTGAGGATATTCAAAACTTTTACCCTTTTTTCAAATCTATGAATTGTGACACATCAATAAAACACCCAATAGTCTAAGTTATCATTTCTCACAGCTTTGTGAAAAACAAAGGAAACCATCAAATACTTCAGTTCATTGAGTAGAGAAAGAAAAGCTACATAGAAAAAAGAAATATATTCTGGTAATTTTGAATTGGTCATATTATTGAGGACTACTGCACATATTCTGATAGAGAAATTTGGAGTGGTGATATTTTATTTGTGCTTTAATAAATAAAGTTTGCCTAAAGATCAGAGGAAACAGCAAGCCATTTTAAGTAAACAAATAATTTAGTCAGTGGTAGCACATGCCTTAATCCTATCACTTAGCAGGCAGGATCTCTGTGTGTTCAAAGCCATACTAGGAAACAGAGCCAAGCATGGTGACACATGCCTTTAATCCCAGTACCAACCATAGAGGTCTGGAGGTCTCTACAGACAGACAGAAAGTGACAGAGCTGTGTAGGAAGAAGAAGTGATGTAGTTGGGCTACGAGAGCCAATGAGAGGGCAGAAAAGCAAGGCATATAAGCCTGGGTAGACAGGAAGTCACGCATTTCGGGAGCTGCAGAGTTGGTAAGGAAAGGTTGGCTGATGGCTTTCCCTATTTCCCTGATCTCTCCAAGGCTTTCACCCCTGTATTTGGCTCTATGCTTTTTATTTAATAAGACCATTTAGAAATTTGTCTACAACTTGAAGAGTATTTAACTTTCTGAATCACAATAGTAATTTTAAAAATTATGATCATATTTGTTGTTAATCATGTAACATAGCCAGAGATAGATGTAGCTTTGCTTTAAATTTCAAAGTGATTGCTATCTAAGGTGATTTGTGTTTCTCTGCCCAAGTTGAGAATCACTCTGATTGTCATCTTCTACTTATTCTTAATTATTTTTGAAAGCAATCAAACAACATCTTAATGAAATTAAGTGTGTTTAAGATGCGATGTTTATTTTTATGACTATTATAACTATTAATGAGACTATACTAGATAACTGTCATATGCTACAGTTGAATACAAAATATCCCACACGGGCTCATATTGTTAAATCCTTGTTTCACAGCTGTTCTTAAACAATTGAATACAAAATGTCCCTCATAGGCTCATGCGGTTGAAAGACTGTTCCCCAGCTCTGGTGCTGTACAGAGGGATGACCAAATCTTGGGAAGTGGTACCTCATTCCAGAGACTAGTCTAGAAGTCTAATTCTGAAGTGGTGACTGGTCCCTAGTCCCTCTCTTCTCTGCTTCTAGCCATGATATGAAGATCCTCCTCTGTCACATAGACTTGGAGCCATAGCATTCTGCTCACAACCAAAATTGAACCCTCTTTACCTGAGAGCCAAATAGGTTATTCTTCCTTTAAGATACTTCTAATGAGCATGTGTCACAGAAATAATCAAATAAATTAACTCAGAAATTTAACCAGAAAATTTTGAAAAGATATTGAGAGATGTAGATTATACATTTGCTGCAGTGCTATGGAAAGAGATTAATGGGTGATCTTGTTGGGAGCTCAGAAGTCCTGAATGCTAAAAACAATAAAGATGTTAAAGACTGTTCATGTCATTAAGCGATGCTAAGGACTCTAAACTGGATGTGGTGACATGCATTCATAATTCTAGCACTGAGAAATAGGTACTGAGTCATTGCAGGTTCAAGCTAGACAGGCCTATACAGCAAGAATCTGGATAATTTCTAACTATATGTTAAATACTTAGCCTTATACAACTAGAGAAATGAGGCTTTTACCCCTCATCAAATTGCTTCTTTTTGCAACAGTCAGTGACATTACAAAGATCTAGAACTGATGACGTTGCAGAGAATAAATGGTTATGAGTACCTATTCCCTTTTGAAACATCTGCAATTCAACTCTTACTCCTATGGCTCAGGGAAAATCATGGAAGAGGAAATGAAGAGTTGTGAGCCATGAACATCTGCTATTAGATAATGACTCTTAGAAATAACAGGAAAAAAAATTCCCATGAATTTAGAACAATAGGATTGACTGAAGAAGACCAGCATGAGGACAATACCAGAATAATAATAATACCACTTGACATGCCTATGTGGTCATTGGGAATTCCACATGGTTCTACCCATAGGTGAAGAGATACTGGTAATTAATTAATGCTAAGAGAAAGAGAATCAGTTTCTTCCGGGGACAGCTTGTTCAATCCCAAGGAGTGGGACCTGGACACAAGTACATATGAGCAAAATTACAGGAACTCAGTAAGCTACACATACATGTGTACATATGTACACACATGCAACAAATCATTATTATGGGAAAGGTTACATGGGTGAAACTGGAGAGGAGAGAGGAAGAGGAGTGATATAGAGTCAGTGCTCATGTATAATTTTAAAAAGTATGTAAAATATAGATGTAAAATAGAAAGATATAAAATTAAATATAAAAATATAAAATAAAATATAAAAATAAAGAAAATACCTTTGGAGTAACAGATACATGTGTTGCATTATGTCCACACACTTGGCTACATGTTGCCCATGTTCGGAGAACTGGTTGAAGTTCCATTTTACTGGCAACAGTCTAATTAATCTGATGAATGAAATTTCATGGCAGCAAACAGTCAGGCTGTGATGTGCTTGTTACTGGCCTATGTGCTGACCTTTACATTGAGAACTAGGAGCAAACTGAGTTGTGAGAAACTTTTAAAAGGTGTGGTTAGTTCACCAAAGACATTGTAAATTGGGGCAAAAAGAGCAGTTTGTGAGAAAAACAAAGCAAATCTAGCACCATTCAAAATAAGCCAAGTAACTTGGCATCAATACAGTAGGAAACATGACTTTAGAGTGTCTTTGGAATTGTGCAGACATGCAAACAGGATAGGATGCAGGGTATGAAAGAGTAAGTTCGTTTAAGAAACTCCCTAATACAAGTTCATCTGTGAAGAGTCCACTTTTCCCCATAATTTCTTTTTTTTTCTTTATTTTTTTGCAAACTTTTAAAAAGAAATTTTATTTTCATTTTACATATCAATCACAGTTCCCCCTCCCTCCTCTCCTCCCGCTCTTCCTCCACCTTCCCCTACCCCAGTCTCCATCCACTCCTCAGAGAGGATAAGTCCTCCCATGGGGAGTCAACAAAGCCTGGCATATCCAGTTGAGGCAGAACCAAGCCCTTCACCCAGCATCAAGGCTGAGGAATGCTGTGGGATGGTCTGTATGTCAAACATGTTGCTTATTGGTCAATAAATAAAACACTGATTGGCCAGTGGTCAGGCAGAAGAAATATAGGGGGGACAAGGAGGAGAGAATTCTGGGAAGTGGAAGGCTGAGGAGACACTACCAGCCGCCACCAGGACAAACAGCATGTGAAGATGCCGGTAAGCCACAAGCCATGTGGCAAGGTATAGATTTATAGAAATGGATTAATTTAAGATATAAGAACAGTTAGCAAGAAGCCTGCCACGGCCATACAGTTTGTAAACAATATAAGTCTCTGTGTTTACTTGGTTGGGTCTGAGCGGCTGTGGGACTGGCGGGTGAGAGAGATTTGTCCTGACTGTGGGCCCGGCAGGAAAACTCTAGCTACAAAGGAAGGTATCCCTACATAGGGAATGGGCTCCAAAAAGCCAGTTCAAGCACCAAGGTTAAATTCTGGTCCCACTGCCAGGGGTTCCACAAACAGATCAAGCCAGGAAACTGTTACCCACATTCAGAGGTCCTAGTTCGATCCTATGCAGGCTCCCCAGCTGTCAATGCAGAGTCTTTGAGCTCCCACTAGCTCTGGTCAGCTGTCTCTGTGGGTTTCCCCATCATGATCTTGACCCCCCTCCCTTGTTCCTCCCTCTCTTCAACTGTACCCAGGAGCTCAGCCCAGTGCTTGGCTGTGGATCTCTGCATCTGCTTTCATCAGTGCCGCGGACTGGGTCTCAGTAGGGCCACCAGACCGAGGGAGAACGGGGTGAAGGTACTCAGGATAATTGGGATTCGGCGATGACAGACAGACACAGACACCAGAGTATGCTGTGAAACTGCTGCAATTTTACTGAACATTAGGCTGAGATTTTATACAATGTTAACAAGGAACTAAGCCCAGGAACAAAAAGAAAGCAATAGACACGATCTCTTGTGGTCACACAATGTGGTTTTCAGAATGATTAATCTTTTTAGACAGAGACATGCTGTGGCCTGAGTCCAAGAGCCTGGCCACATACTCAATAACTGGTAATGTATTACTAGTAATTTATTAAAGACAGTTACAAAGTCCTCGCCAAGAGCCTTAGCCCACCTCTTTAGTACAGGAGCCATACCCCCCAATATAGCTGACCTTGTTTACCTCTCATATGTATACCATACCTTTCTGTTTCTAGCCAGCCTTTCCATAAAGGGCAACTGATTCCATAACATTTCTTTTTCCCCTGATTTACCGATTTCCTTCATAGTCATAAGCCCCTGTAAAAGGGAGTGGATCTAAGTAATTCTTACTTTTGGGATTCCAACGAGGGGGTGTCCACCATTTCCCATTAATACGGTATTGAATGTATTTTCCAACCATTCTTGTGGGAGTTTGTCTAAGTTTTCTTTCTTGTGAGTTTACATGAGCTGAGTGAGGGTTACCTAGCAATCTTTCTGTTTTTACATTTCCTTCCTTAGAAACTGTGGGAACCTGAATCATTAGCTCTTTCTGTTCTAATCTATCCATGAGTGCCCCCCACTGAAGTAGGGGGTTTTTTGTGCTACCTGTCCAAGGGCTTGAATCATTGGGGGCAGTGTCAGTGTAACAATTGAGGAGTTATCAAGTACGTCAAGCAAGGGTCTGCGGAGTCCAGGCACAGGCAGGCTGTTATTGTCAGGAAAGAGGAAAGAAGCAGGAGTCTTGCCAACCGTCCACGGAAGGCTGGTCTTTAGGGAACAATGTACCCAGGAACCATTACTCGGGCTGATTGCCAGGGGATTGCCAGGGGCCTAGCCTCGAGAGACACGTGCCCCCCTTCCTCATGAGACCACCAGATCGGCATTTGTCACACAGGCAACACCGTTGCCGGTGTGGCACATCAGTTACTAGATGAAGGTTCTATGATGATAATTAGGGTAGTCACCAATCTGATTACAGGAGAAGGACAGTTCAGGCACCCTCTCCACTATTGCTATCAGTCTTAGCTGGGGTCATCCTTGTGGATTCCTGGGAATTTCCCTAGCACCAGGTTTTTATCAAGATATCTCTTTCATTGCTCTCCCTCTCTGTCCCTCTGCCAACTCAACCATCCTGTTCCCTCATGATCTCATTCCCACCCCTTCTACTCTCCCCCCTCCCAGGTTACCCAGGAGATCTTTCTTTCTTTCTTTCTTTCTTTCTTTCTTTCTTTCTTTCTTTCTTTCTTTCTTTCTTTCTTTCTTTCTTTCTCTCTTACCTTTGTTCTTTTTCTTACCTTATTTTTGAGACTGAATTTCTCTGTGTAGTCCTGACTTTCCCGGCACTTGCTCTGTAGACATGGCTGGCCAAGAAATCAGAGATCCACCTGCCTCTTCTTCTTGAGTGCTGGAATTCAAGGCATGTGCCATGATCATCTGACTAGTGACATTGATATTTTTATACCCAAAAGAATATTAACATTATTAATAAAAATGAGGGTTAAGTTCCTATCATAACAGCAATCATAAGTAAAGACCTATTGATTATGAATACTTGGTTGAGAATTTGAAGGAAATATTGAAATATTTACATTAAAATCTCAGAAGAATATGCACTGACTTACTAAATTATATAAGCATGTTAAATAATTCCATATGTTACTTTCTTTTAGCATGATTTGTTTAAAGGACATCATTTCACACAGTGCCA
>CABHPH010146065.1:0-76565 GCA_902168325.1 Peromyscus nudipes | reverse complement strand
TTTTTTACGCTATGGATATGTATTACTCTTACTGGTCATGGGAAGGAAGTTAGATGGGAAAGCCAAACTGAGAATGATGGGAAGAAGGAGGGTGGAGTCAGGGGAGTTGAGAGAGATGCCAGCTAGCCACCCAGGAAACAAGAAATGCTAGAGCACAGGTAAAGCCATGAGCCACGTAGCAATACATATGTTAATAGAAATGGGTTAATTTAAATGTAAGAGTCAGCTAGTAACAAGCCTGAGCTATCCACCAAGCATTGATAAGTAATATTAATCCTCTGAGTTGTTTTTCTGGGATCAGACAGTGGAGAGAGGAACTGTCCATTTACAAAAATGTACAATGTACAACCCACTATATTGCTACTCACTGTCTGCACAGCTCTTGCCCACTTTGGTCTCTCTGGAGTGTTTGCTTTGCTTACTAAACTGCTGCTTAAACTGTCTGTGTTCCTTGACTGGGTTCTTTACTTCTAGAAGACAAGAGCCAAGGAGAGACCATCCACCAGCACAGTAGTGTCTGCATATTACTGATAGGCTCTAATAGTAAACAGAGAAATATGCTCTTAGAAAGCCATCTCTGGTTGCTACTATGTCTGTCCTCTGTGAATATCCCTCCTGGTAATGTACATGGGGTATTTATGACTTGGTCAGGCAGTGTTGTATTGTCTAGACTGTGTCTGTTAGCACTCTTGGTCAGAATTATTAAGATGTTTAATGGACAAAAAGGAATGCTGTGAAAATGTCTTCTAGTCCCTTTTTTTCCTTTTTTTAAATTTTTTAATTTTTTTTATTTTTAGACAGGGTTTCTTTGTGTAGTCCTGCCTGTCCTGGAACTCACTCTCTAGACCATGCTGGCCTCAAACTCACAGAGATCCACCTGCCTCTGCCTTCTGAGTTCTGGGATTAAAGGAATGCACCACCACCGCCCGGCATGTCTTCCAGTCTTTAAATGTGGAGACTGGGGACTGATTGCAAAAACTTCTGAGGACCTTTTATTTCTAATGCTCCCAGCCTTGCTCTTGGCTTCTGGTCCAGGCTTCCTTTGGGGCTCTGCTTTAAGCCTTGCTGTCTGTATTCTTTCTGGGTGGGCCTTACAGTGTGGGAGTGGGGTATATTCGAAGCACCAGTGGTCAGAACCTACACATCCTGTGGGCTGCTCAGTCAGGGGTTTTCTAAGAGAACCTGTTCCTGGTCTGGTGGCTAGATGGAATCCCCAGAGTCTGACGTACAAAGGGACAACGCAGCTTCACTAGGCCGGCTTCATCCTCCCAAGGGATGTCCTCATTGGAGGTCTTCTTTCTCAAGTTGTTCATTTGGGTCCTTCTTGGGTGCAGGATACATGCCAAGGAAGACCCAGATGGCCTTTGGACTTCCTTGGCTACCAAGAAGCCCTTAATAGCCCAAGACCCAGAAAGTATGAGACAGAAAGCTTGTAGGACACTGCCATAGGCCACCAGAGCCGCACGTGGAGACAACGAAGACCTGGGAGGGAGATCCGCTTAGAGAGGGAGCGAGGACTCATTTCCCAGGAGTGAGTCCAGAGATTTAGGGACAGGTGAAATAGAGGGCTGCTGCTGTCACAGCTGCTGAAGTAGGGGACAAGGAGTGGCCAGAGACTAGGGAAGGAGAATGAGGAGGAGGAGAAGGGGAAGAGGAAGAAGTGAGGAGGGTGTGAAGGAAAGGAAAGGGAAGAGGAGGCAGAAAGGGAGATCAGCCAAGGCTGGGACCCTGGGACTCAGAGCAGTGTACTGAGAAAACATGGGAATCTATGAAGAGTGAATGATCGATTAAAAAAGAAAAGAAACTGGGAGTTGGTGAGATGGATCAGAGGATAAAGGCAGTTGTGCAAGCCTGGCGACTTGAGTTTGATGCTCAGAAACCACATGAAGGTGTGAGGGGTGAGGAGAGAACCAACTGCATCAACTGGTTCTCCTGTCTCTGCACGTGGCTGAGGCTCGTAACCCCATCCCACGCAGCACACACATACACAATGATAATAATTAAAAATATTCAAGCCTGCTATGCCGGCTCTAGGGAGGCTGAAGAGGCATTAGAACATTGTCTTAAAAAAAAAAAATCATCTGTGTTACACCATGCTGCAAAAAAGTCGTTTGTCTTTTACAAATTGAACAGGAGAAAATGGAAGTAAAGAGATCATGAATGTCAGGAGAGACGAGGGGAGACAAGCACACTGAAGTTCGCATTTTGCCTGGAGAATGTGCAGATTCTTTCCCCCTCAAAATTCTACGCTGATACATCTTGCCACAGTCGCTGGGGTCATTAAAGTAGCCTGGCCTTGCATTTGCTAAATCCTGGTAGAGACTGGCTAGGGAGGGCAACGTGGGAGGGAAACCAACCAATAGCGGGGCGGCAGATTTAGCTTTTCTGGAGGGTTTTCCTGGAGACAAGGCATCCAATGTCCTAAGATTCCCTTAAGCTCAGTGTGGTTCCAACGCCACTTCAGGCAAAGGATCCGAACCGCCCCTTACTCACAGCAGGGGGCTGCACCAAAACCTGACTTAACAGGTCCAGATTTACTCATGCGCACTGAGTACCTTTGAGATCGATTCCATAGGGGCTGTCTGAAGTGCGCAAGCGCACTTGCGTTTATCAGCGTCGGGTTGTCAGACGCTAAAGCACAGAGCATCCAGCACGTAGCGGTGGTGCTGTCTGGACCTGGTGCTTGCCAGGAAGGGGCGGGGAAGAAGATCTCAGGCTTCTGAAGTCAAAGCCATCCTCCTCCAGCTGGAGCCGCCCTTTCAATGTGACAGTGGGGGCCTCTCCCCTTGCCCAGACACCCCAAATGCTACACAGCCTTGGGAAAACGACAGGAGGCTGCGAGCCTGGGTGACGTCGCCATAGTGCGGCGCAGGCTCAGCTTTGGCAGCAATGACCCATAAAAGAGGTAGAAGGTTTCCAAACCTATGAGGGAGGAGTTAGGAAGGGGGCAGTCAGGAAAAGGGTTGTGAGAAGAAAGATTGTGTTCCCTTAAGGAAGAAAATAACATTCTTATCAGGGAAGGAGATAATATTTCTACACTGGCGTGGGCGTAGCAAACAAGGCTGGGAAAGACGATTATAAAAACATCATATGTTTCTCTGTCAAATAATGCAAACAATAATCATGTTTTTCTGTTGCTAAATTTAATTCTTTGCTATGTACTAGTCCTTTTTGTTAATATTCCTTTCTAAGTCAAACTGAATCTCGCTCGTACAAAACGATTGTATTTTAAGTGGCTGGCACACTTTGAGTAGGAGAAATGAATCACAAATGTAGAGACTATAAAAAGACAATAGTAAATATTCTTTGTATTTTATAGAATTAATGCTTGCTTAGAAAATATGCTTTGTATTTCGTGGGCACTAGAGTACCTCTAAGGAAAAGTCTAGTTTTTATTTAAAAAAAAATCAAAATGTAATTTTATTTAAAAAATACAAAAGTCAAAGTGATACATTATAAAAATAAGTGGAAAATATACAAATTAAAGAGAAAATCATGACGCTGTGGGTACGGAAAGGCATTCCTCAAGAAGAAGTTGTTAAGAAAGAGCAGACAGTGAGGAAGAGGAGGTCTTTTGACAGTGTGTTCTCAGAAGCCCCTGTTTTCTGATTTTGTAGAAGGTGAATGATTACTGTGTTTGTACATTTAGATATGGTATAAACATTTGTGTCAGAACAGGTCCACGAACAAAGCTGTCTGAGGAGATTTCTGAGAGCTCGTGAGAAAACTCAGTAAACAAGACAAGAGTCTTGTAACCTCTGCTCCTCCATAACATGCATTGTTCTTGGAATGTGCTTTCGTGACCCTCCCGGGTGTAGTAAACAGGAGTAGGTTTACTTCGGATTACCCATCATCTTACCCATTATTATTCAGAGTGATGTTTCCATGCCGGAGTTGTCCTCTTTCGTGTATACAGCCTAAAGCCATGTAGTCTTGCCCTTGTGACTGTATGCAGCTTGAACTCAAGTGGACTTTGCTCATATGACTTTGCCTAACCCTCAGAATAACCTCAATATAAATTGTCTGACGCCTGGAATAAAAATGGCTATTGCATGAGACTTTAGTCCTCCTCATTTTTAGGCCACACATATCTAGCTTCACGTTGCCACTAGAGCAGTAACACACTTGGAAGACGTTTGGAAATAGTGCTGTTTGTTTATAGATCACAGAACAAGGACACACCACAGCTGACTTTATTGACCTCTCTCTGTCCTCTGAATCAGACTCAGAGGACTGTGAACCTCCTAATTCAGAGAGTAGTTTGCCTCTAATTGACCAACTTAGAACAATAGGGTGTGTGTGTGTGTGTGTGTGTGTGTGTGTGTGTGTGTGAGGTTTTTGATTCTTTGTCACCTTGACACAAACTAAGGTTATCAGGAAAGAGGCATCTCACCCGAGAAGACACCTCCACCAGACTGGCCTGGAGGCATGTCTCTGGGGGCATTTGCTTGACTAATGATGGATGTGGAAGGGTCCAGATCATGGTGGGTGGTGTTATCTCTGGGCACCTGCTCCTGGGATGAATAAGAAAGCAGGCTCTGCTTCAGGTTTTTTGTTTGTTTGTTTGTTTGCTTTTGTTTGTTTTTTTTTGACAGGATCTCTCTACTTAGCCCTAGTTGTCCTGGAACTCACTTTGCACACCAAGCTGGCTGGGAACTCACAGAAATCCTCCTGCTTCTGCCTCCTGGTGCAAGGATTAACTTGCACCACAACTGGCCCCAAGCTGCTTTTGACCATGGTGTTTATCACAACCTTAGAAAGCAAACTATGACAGATTATGGTGATATTTTGTTTGTACTCTTAGCAAATAAAGGTTGCCTGATGCTCTTTCAGGCTGAGGAGTCGGTGAGGTCCGAAGTGGCTGTGGCTTGCTCTGCTTCTCTGATCTTTCAGCTTTCACTCTGATATCTGGCTCTGAGTTTTTATTGTAAGACCATTTAGGGTTTGTGCAACAGCAGATGGATTGTGGATGTCTGCCAATCACATGAGGATAAGGCCTTCGAACGTGTGCTGTAGAACATGCACACATGCTCAGCACTGCATCCAGTTCACTAATGGTTAGATGCTGCTTGCATCACTAACATGGTGGACAGCACCACACAGGAGAATTGCTGTACCTCGGTTTGGAGCTGTGATGTCTGCATTGCACTTTTCTCCATGTGTGACCCTGGGGCTGTGATCATCTTCTCTTACTGCACTCTCGGGCATGTGGGGGCTGCTCAGTCTTCTTGGTGACTGTTTTCTTGTACCTTTACCCTGATTAGGTATAGGCATGTACCAGGAACACAGCTGCGACATTTGAAGACTTTTCTTGCCACCCTACTGTAGCTAGAGTTTTCCTGCCTGGTCCACAGTCAGGACAAATCTCTCTCACCCGGCAGTCCCACAGCCACTCAAACCCAACCAAGTAAACACAGAGACTTATATTGCTTACAAATTGTATGGCCGTGGCAGGCTTCTTGCTAACTGTTCTTATAGCTTAAATTAATCCATTTCTATAAATCTATACCTTGCCACATGGCTTGTGGCTTACCGGCATCTTCACATGCTGTTTGTCATGGTGGCGGCTGGCAGTGTCTCCTCAGCCTTCCACTTCCCAGAATTCTCTCCTCCTTGTCCCACTTATACTTCTTCCTGCCTGACCACTGGCCAATCAGTGCTTTATTTATTGACCAATAAGCAACATGTTTGACATACAGACCATCCCACAGCACCCTACCCCCAAAACCATATGATCCACTTACTCTGAGACCCAGATTATATACTTAAAAAGTTGGAGTTGTGAAGAGCGGGCCCTGCCTGCACCTCCCCTGGGCAACACAATGGAGCTGACCTCTCTGATGGGGCATAGGTGAGCCAGCCCTGAGAAAGTGAACTTGAGAGATCTGGCCCTGCCCCTCATCTGTCATGTGGTGGTGAGAGGCGACCCTCCCCACCCCAGGCCCCACCCCTCACCGCCTGTAGCCAGGGCGTGAGGTCATGAGAACATGTGAACTGGCCTGACACCTCACCAGCTACAGCACAACACAGGTGCAGACCCTGCACCTGCCTTTTCCAGAAGTGAGCTAGTCACTCATGTGCAGACAGTTCCTGTCATTTCTGTAATATTCCTTTGACATAGTTGATGTGTTTTTAACTAGTATCACACCATTTTGATTATCATAGGTATGTATTTGAAATTACTCCTCTTAACTTGTCCACTTTTCAGGGCTATTTTGACAATTCTTTTTTTTTAAAATAATATTTATTTTTATTTTTATGTGCATTGGTATTTTGCCTGCATGTATGTCTGTGTGGGGATGTCAGATACTCTGGAATTGGAGTTACAGACAGTTGTGGACTGCCATGTGGTTGCTGGGAATTGAACCCAGGTCCTCTGGAAGTATAGCCAGTGCTCTTACCTACTAAGCCATTTCTCCAGCCCCTATTTGACAATCCCTGGACATGTTCATGCTTGTATGAATTTTACAGAAGGGTCTCTGATGATCATATCCTAGCTCTGGCTGATGTCAGTCAAGTGCTCTGCCACTGACCTTAAAGAGCAGATTTCCTTGGGAGTTTTGGAACTATTACAATAATAATAATTTAAATGCTTTATAAAAACAAATGAAACACGCTATACATATAGCTTCTAAGGAGGTACGTTAAATTTCTTTTTTCTTTTTTTGTCTGACAGAGTCTCATTGTGTAGCTTTGGCAGTCCTGAAACTCTCTATGTTGACCAAGTTGGCTTCAAACTCACAGAGCTCCATGTGCAAGGATGGAGAGTGAGAGGCAGCCCCTGACCAGCGGCCTCTGACTCACTTCAGACACAAGTCACTGGAAAAGGCTATTATGGGATGTTCATAGAGCACAGACATTTATTACCTATTAATCCATTTTTTAATAACTAGGTCTTATCCCAGTGAAATCTAGCCTGCAGATGATTTTATTCATAAAAAAAATTACACTGCTTGGAAGACCTTCTACTAGAATTCTCATCTGCTGTGTGCTTTTCCTCCACGTGGGGGCAGTGGTGAGGCTCAGGAGCCCTTGGAGAGCTGGGAAGGAGGGAGGAGCTGCAGAAGGCTCCAGGCCTCTTGTCTGGATCTCTCTGCAGTGTCTTTCTCTTGCTTGAAAACTTTCAGAGTAAAGGAGGTGACTTCAGCAACCCCTAGGTGCACAGAACTGAAGGAGTCTGTGACAGAAGCCATGAAAACAGACAGGAGTAAAGGAAGAGTTAACACCATCACACTTTATTTCGTCAAAGCACACAAGATTTTAAATCACTATAAAACTGCCCCACTCTATAATTCCGTGTGAAGTTCCAACACACACAGAGGATGTTGTTGTGCTCACATTTCACACAGAACAGGCAAAAGTAGTCTGGAAGCAAGGCAACATGGCTAGGGCTTATGGTGGCTATGGCAATTAGGGTTGAGTCACACCTGTTAGCACCCGTGGATCCCGTGTGTCTCACCACATCAGCCGACACAGTGCAACTTTACACAGCTCACCTTTGCTGCAGTGGGTCTACCTCCCTAGGGAACGGCACTGTCACCTTTCTCCTCTTGTTGTCCGTCTATATCCGCTCTGCAGACAGCACCAGTTCTGGTCTCCGCAGGGTCGCCCCCTGATTTCAGTCCAGCAGCAGTCCCAGCCCCGCAGCCAGCTTCCCTCCCCTGAGAAATAGCCTTTTTATTCTCCTGGTTCTTTTCAGTGTTGTGCTGATTTAAGTATTGGTTTTAATAAATTGTCAGGGTTTGTTTTTCATTGCTCAAATTGTGGTTATGATATCCACTCAGTATGCTCATTATGCACAGCACTGTCCCCAGGGAGGCCACACTGGTTCTGTGAGAGGGTAGGTGGAGACAGACCGTCCTGGAGGATGGGAGACATAAGCCCCTTATTTGACAGTAAGCAGGTGAATGCATGGGAGTGGAACAAGACATACACTTATTTGAGAATGGCTTTGGTTTGCTGGGGTCCTAGTGGCTAGGGTCATGTGCTTATAGGTCAGGCTGCCCAGGTGTCCTTCAATGGTGTTTTTGCTTTAGTTTCAGGCTCCTTATACTGGGTAGCAGTACCATTTCAGGCTCTGATGAGGACACATTGCAATGTCGTGAGATCCCTCCTTCCCAGAGACACCCCACCATTGCCCATATTTAGGACAGATTTTGAACAGAGGAATGGCAAGGATTTTCAGAGGTGTTTCAAGCTATTGATGACATTTAAACCATGCTGAATTTTTGAAGGAATGTTTAATTCATTGTTGGGGATAGTCTGGAAGTGACAATGTCCAGGTTTTATTTATATTTCCTCCTGTGTTTATGGTTATGACCTGGAAACAAGCCAACCTCACTCACCATGCTTTTGTGGCTCTCCTCAATATGATTCCATTGATGGCTACCAACAGTGGGTGTCCAACTTGTGTTCCCTTGGCAGTTAAGGTGCTTGTCTCCTGACTGAGGCCAATCAGGTTGTGCAGGACATCTAGAGGTCACAGATCTGCTTATTATAGCTTCCTAGGAATGAGGGGCTCCCACCCATCAGCCACCATGACATTTTTCATGGGTGAAGAGCACAGAAGTTTCAATTCTCTTCAGCCAAGTGTCCACACTTCAGAGTCCACATCACAGCATGGGAGTTGAGCTCCAGTAAGGTATGTGTAGGGTGAGATGAACGGGGGACCCTAGTTGTGCAGGAAGTCAGCTGAGAGACTCCCTCGTCCTGACTGGGTTAGGATCTGGATTCCTGGTGACACAGGTGTGCCAGTATAACATAGCAGGGGCAGTGGACGGACTGTGACAAGATGTGACAGGAAATGCAAGATGGTGAAGATCTGTGTGTGTCCATACACAAACAGAATAGAAACTGCTCTTACGAGTCACAGTTTAATTGTATATGGAAAATAGTGAGCCTCCAGGAGATCTCATTAGAGCTAATAAGGGACTGCCAAGGCATAAGTGAGTTATGGATAAAAACTGTACCTTGGATCTTCATCAATGAGAGAACTGTAACTGAAATTAACCAAAAATTTTATCAGTTAAACAAACAAAAGATTGTATTTAAATTATACACAGGACATTAGAGTATTTCCAAAATAAACTTAGGACTACATAAAGTATGTTAAAGAGACACTGTGTTACTCTGTTCATGCAATGAAAGTCTCAACTCTCTCCACTTGTCCGTATTGCCTTTGTGGGCGTCATCGTGGGGGGCCAAGTACTTGCAAGAAGCAAATAAGGAAAACGGTGTCTTGGCTCTCAGCTTCAGAGGCCTCTGGTCATTTGGCCGGAAGGAAAGCAACTTGACCCAGGACAGCCAGGGCCAGGACCACACAGGCCAGTTAACCATGTCTTGGCTCTCAGCTTCAGAGGCCTCAGTCCATCATGACAAAGAGGGCAAGGTGAAGTTGAGCGGTTCACACCCCACTTGGTCTGGAAGTAGAAGAGAACAGGGTGCTTGGCTGGCTTTGTTCTGTGATTCTGTCCACACCCCAGACCAAGGGATAGTGCTGTGCACATCCAGTGTGTGTGGGTGTGCCCTTGGTGAGGGGTGGGGCAAATTCATGTATTTTTTTAAAAAGAAAACTTATATATACATTGCTTGCTCACAAAGTCCCCCATGTTTCCTTAGGTTTCCTTACTAGGACATGACATAATGTTTTTCCAAGCGTTTTTACCATTTTATATTCACCAGCACATATGAAGGATGAAATATCCCCTTGCCTTGGTTCTATATATTTTAACTTTTTTTTGTTTTGTTTTTTGTTTGTTTTTCGAGACATAGTTTCTCTGTGTAGCTTTGGAGCCTGTCCTGGAACTCACTCTGTAGCCCAGGCTGACCTCAAACTCATAGAGATCCGCCTGCCTCTCCCTCCAGAGAGCTGGGATTAGAGGCCTGAACCCTCCCCCTCCCTCTCCCACACCCCTCCCCCTTTTAACTTCCCATTCTAATATGTGTGTGTTGCCTGTAAATATGGGCCTATGAGGATTTCTCTAAAGCAGGATTATGACTGGTGTCTTTCCACCTGTTTATTTCCCATTTTTCTATGTTTGCTGAAACATCCATTCAATTTATTTGCTGTTTACAATTACGTTGTTTGCTTTTGCTTAGGGTTAAGAGTTTGTTATATATTCTGGACGCCACAGTTTTTTTCTGAGCCTTTGGCTTAGGTTTGCATGCTCTTCAATAGTATCTCATGAAGAACCACAGTTTAAAAATTAAATGTATTCCTATGAATTCTTTGAGAATTTAATACAATGTAATTCTTCATATTCACTTTCTACTTCTCCTAATTTCTCCAAGATCCATCCACACCTTCCTATCCCCCTCATGTTCTTACCCTTTTAATCCATCCAGTCCAATTTGTGCTGTCCATATGTTTCTGGGTGTAAATCCAGTCAGTTTGTGTTGCCCATACACTTCTGCATGTGAGCCATCGGCTGGAGCATGGTTGACCTCCTAGTGACCACCTTTTTTTTTTGGTTTTTCGAGACAGTGTTTCTCTGTGTAGGTTTGCACCTTTCCTGGAACTCACTCTGTAGCCCAGGCTGACCTCGAACTCACAGAGATCCGCCTGGCTCTGCCTCCCAAGTGCTGGGATTAAAGGTGTGCGCCACCACTGCCAGGCATGACCACCTTCTTAAAGAACACTGACTCTGCTCCAAGCAGCAGTCGCCGAGAGGGGGGGGGGGGGGGGGGAATCCAGGCCAACTTGCCCCTCGCACACTTGGATTTTTGTCTGGTTGACTTTGTGAAGGTTTGTGCATGCCATTACAAAGGCTGTGAGTTTTTATGTGCAACTTCCCCGTAGTGTCTGGAAAACACTATTGATCTTTCTGCCCCCTCTTCTGAAATCACCCTGACCTAAAAACCATGGGTGAGGTACAGGTTTCCCATTTAGTACTTTCCAGTCATGTATTTTCTGCACCCAGACCAGTTGTGGGGTTCAGTGTTAATCGTCATCTACTGCAAAAAGAAGCTTCTCTACTGAGAGTTGAGAGATGCACTAATCTATGGTTATAGCATAACTCATTAGGAGTCAGTTGGATACTAAGTCCATTGAGCAGAAAATGGCACTGGATGCTCCCCTTGGGTCCTCTAGCTATGCAGCCACAAGTTCTTGTCATGGATAAAGGTGCTGGGCAAAGGTTCCAGTTAGAATGTGGTTAGTTACTCCCATACGTCCATGCTTCTATTGCACCAGCCCACAAGTCTTTGCAGGTCCATTATAACAACATTTTTACATGTTTCTTCACTCGCATTGGAAAACACAGTAAAGAGAAGAGTGCTTCTTTCTCGAAAACAGAGTGTGTTTCTTGTAAGGGAACTCGGTGTTGAATTCTCCTTCATAAACGGAGTTTAACCACATGCTGTCTCTTGTCCTACGAACAACAAACAGTTCTTTTCTGGTAAGCAAAGTCACTGTTCGGGTTGATGTTATATGTCAGGGTAAAGATTCCATCTATTACCAAGCCACAAAGATATATGCCTATGCTTTCCTGTAGAAGTTTGTTAGTTTTTGAGACAGGGTATTCCTTTGGGGCCCTGGCTGGTCTGGAACTCTGTATGTAGACCAGGCTTGCCTTACACTCAGAGAGATCTGTCTGCTTTTGCCTCTCAAGTTCTTGGATTAAAAGAATGCACCACCACATCCAGCTTTTCTAGAAGTTTTATGGTTGGGGTTTTACATTTGGATTTCTGATCCATTCTGAGTTCACTTTGTGTATGGTGTGAGGTACAGACCCATGTTCACTTTCTGATACAGATATGGGCTTCTTCACATGCTGACAGTCACACTGTTTTGATTATTATAGCTTTGTGTTTTCAAATCACTCCCCACTCCTGGTTTTTTCAGGGCTATTTTGACAGTTCTTGAACATGATCAGTTACATATGATTTTTTTTTAATATCTGGGCATCAAATACCATCCCTTTTTTCATAGAAGTCAAGTGCTGGGCCACTGAGCACAACTGGCAGACTTCCTTGAGAATGTTGGAACCATCACGGGAAAAAAAAAGCCAAGTATCCTGCTGATAAATGGTTCTCTGGAGAATTGCCTCTTAATAACAAATCTGTGAACTCTTGAATGAAGTCTCTCCATGTCTAAAGACTTCTATTTTCTGAAGAATGTTTTGTAGTTTTTAGATATTTTAATAGGTATTTCAGATAATTTGCCAAAGTTTTTATCTTCTTTTGAAGTCCACTTACTGCTTATTCATCCACTTTTTCATAACTAGCTCTTATCCCAGTGAAATCTAGTCTTCAGATGTTGTTTGTAAAGTATTTACACTGCACTGAAGGCGACTTTCCCGTTATTCTCTTCTGCTGTGTGCTTTTCCTCCACATGGGGGCAGTGGTGAGGCTCGGCAGCCTTTGGAGAGCTGGGAAGTGGGGAGGAGCCGTTGAAGGCTCCAGGCCTTTTGTTTGGATCTCTCTTCCGTGTCTTTCCATGCACTGCCTCTTGTGCAGGCAAACTTCAGAATAAAGGAGATGACGTCAGCGATCCCTAGGTGCACAGAACTGAAGGAGTCTGTAACAGAAGCTATGAACGCCTTGCAGAGACGAGTAAAGCAAGCAGGAACACAGCTGGGCTTCGTTTCGACAAATCACACAAGATGTTAAATCACTGTAAAACTGCACCGCTCTGTAGTTCCTTGTGACACAAGCACACGAGGTTGACTCATCAGATCACTGGTTTGCTAAACATTGACCCAGATCCTCTGGGTGAATGAGTGGACTGGCCGGGGGGGATGAGCACGGAATGTCTCTGGAGCAGAGACCACCGGGAACACAGAAAAAGAGAAACACTGAGAAAAGAGGAAGAGATGAGGAGCTAGAGAAGAGGTTGGCTGCCACATAACATAGGACAGTGACAAGAGAGTGTGATGTTCGAGTTTCATTCTGTCGCTGGGACAAGCACCAAGACCAAAAGCAACTTAGGGAAGGAGAAGGGTTATAGCAGGTGGCAGGTCACAGTCTGTCACTGAGGACAGTCAGGACAAGAACTCATGAAGGAATCTGAAGCAGAAACAATGGAGGATGAGTGAGTCAGGGAGCAGTGTGTGTGTGGGGGGGCAGCGTCTATCTTTTAAGCTGTGGATGTCACTGAGCCAGCTGTTTTCTGAGAACTTCAACCCTCTGGGCTTGAGCCCTAAGATGATCATGATTATGGGATCTGGTTCTGGCAAAGACAATCTCTGTGCAGGAACAATGACATTTTGGGGGCTGGTGGCTGGTTGTGTATATATGTGCTCACATTTCACACAGAACACACACACACACACACACACACACACACGTAGTCTAAAAGCAGGCTAGGGCAACTAGGGTTGAGTTTAGGATTAGGGTAACAGATGCAGTTCAACAAAAGGGACTCAGATTGCAAAATTGAGGGACTGCCTGTACCCAGACATCCCTGGAAGCACTCAATGGGAAGCACCTGTGTAACTGTGTCCAGTAGTGAACCTGGGGAGTGGGAGGGGAGCAGGGGTCTTTGAGGAAAGTTCTATGCGAGGACAAGACTCAGAGGAGTGATCTCTAGGATGTGACCTCACTTCCTGGACAATGATGACCTAACAGTTCAGAATCCTGGTACCCAGACAGCCAATTGCTGAGGGTCAGGCCAGCAGGGTCTTGTCCTTGAGACCCTAGAGAGAGCAGAATGTTCTCTTGTTGTCTTCAGACTACTCAAGGCTCAGGCCTCAAGAAAGACAACAGTGAAGGCCTTGACAGAGTCTGGAGACACAGGGTTCACTCTTGCCTCCAACAACTCTGGCCATTGCTCCGGAAGGAAACACACTTGACCTAGGGCAGCCAGGGCCAGGTCCACACAGACCAGGTAACCACTCTGAAATCTCAGAGCTTCCTCAAGTTTCACTTGGGGTGTTTGATGGTGTAATGGTTCAGGAAAACTTGGAATGATAATAGCCAATCAGAACAATGCAGTCCTGTACCTGTTTGAATCATACACCTTGATCTCTCCTTAGGTTGAGAAGGGGTCTGTCCCAAAGGACATGAAGGAGCGCTGTAGAGAGTCCCGCATCAGTGCAGACACGGTGGAAAAGCTGGTGGACCACTGGTACCTTCCCTGCAGAGTGGGGACCCCTTCTTTGTCCCTGCCTTCCTGTATGTCTACCCAAGGTATGCCACCACCCAGCAGGTGCTGGACCTGCTGTTCAAGAGGTGAGGACCACCTCCAAGTCCAGAGGCCTCAGATCCTCTTGTTGGTTCTGGGAAGCACTCTGCCTCTCTCTGAGCCTACTTAATTTCTAGAGTATTGTCAGGACCCAGCTGCATGGAGTCAGAAAATGTTTCCTATAGGCTTGGCCCTAGGGACTGGGGTGTCCAGAGCTGGAGCCCTAATGAATGTGGCTGTCCCCTGCACATTGGAGAAACTCTCTTTCCCTGACCCAATTTTTCATATGCTTTGGTTAAAGCACTTTTCCCATTCGTAAAGGAGGCACTAGAACTCATATTGGAGTACTGACTTGAACGTGTCCCATGTGGAGACTTGTGGAGTATAATTTGAGGGACCCTCTGCCCCCTGAAATATCTGGGTAGATATGTTCATGTTCACCCACTACACAAACGTTTTTGAAGCACCTCTTGTATGCAGGTGAACTAATAATTCTGAGAGCAAACATAACTGTACTGCCATTTCACTCCAGGAATGATCCTGGCCCCTAGATGTCTTTTGGCTGGGGGACCTGAGACTTTACAGGTGACATCATTCCTGGTCTCCTCTAGGTCTCCATACTTCCACCCTTACTGTGAAGAGGATGAACAAGTAAAGAAATAAGTGGGCTTTGCAATAAGAGGAAGGCCTTGGCTCTCCACAGGGGGTCATTTGGGTGTCAAGGGTTAGGGATGGCCAATGCTTGGGGCTCACACTTCTGGTTTTTACTCCTATACTGATGTCTAAGCATTGCCTGCAGGGTGAGAAGAATTGCATGGTCAGGGTCCTTCCTAGTGGGGAGATGTGGGAAACCTTCAGCCTCAGGTGCCCCCATGAGACTCTACCCTCATCTCAGCCCATGCCAGGCAGGTTTGCTCAGCTGTTCTCCATTAGAGCCTGAGAAAGGCTGTGTGGAGCTCCCTGTTCACATGGACCTCACAGCCCTACTCACGGTACTCACGTGCACAAGGGCTGAACATCTTCCACCTTGCAGCTCTCACTGTAGGGAGCCATGGGAAGGTTGGAAAAGGAAATTCCAGGCAATTAACTTTGTCGTCCTTCCCCTTCCCTAGGACCATCTGTACCGTCCTGGACACGTGGATGGACAAGAGACCTGAGGAATTTTGCCAGTCTTCAGCCCTGACCATTGTGAAACAGATGAAGAACCACTTGGCTGTGAACAGGCCCTGCTCTGATCTTGTTTTCTTGTCCATATGCTCCTGACCCATCTGGAGGAACAAGAGGCCACTGGATCAGAGGCCAAGGATGAAGAAGCCTCAGGTAGGTGTTTGACAACCCCGTGAGGTGTGTTTAGTACCTGGTGTGCTGGAAGAGGCTTGAGAGCCTCCTGTTTGCAGGAGCTGTTGCTGGACCCTAGCCTGGGCACATCTCCTTTTGTAGGATAGGATACAGGATTCCCAACAAACGTGGTCTCCTCTGTCTGTGGAAATGCCGTGAAGGAGATCTCATCCGGGGCCTACCTCCACTGCCACTTCCCCTTCTAGAGATGCCTGGATCAGCAGCACATCTGTCTGCATCCTTAGATCTAGACAGCCAAACATTCTCAGATCCAGAGTGTGAAGTCTGTTAACCAGCAGTGAAACCAGATGCTCTGGAGTAGGAACCAGCTTGTGCACCAGAGCCGGAGAGCATAAAACTACCAGAAGATTCTTTGACCTCTCTGCTGTTGGAGCCAGATGTGACAGCAGCATTCCAGCCACCACACCTGTTAGCAGCTGTAGATCCCGTGTGTCTCACCACATCAGCCGACACAGTGCAACTTTACACAGCTCACCTTTGCTGCAGTGGGTCTACCTCCCTAGGGAACGGCACTGTCACTTTCTCCTCTTGTTGTCCGTCTATATCCGCTCTGCAGACAGCACCAGTTCTGGTCTCCGCAGAGCCACCCCCTGATTTCAGTCCAGCAGCAGTCCCAGCCCCGCAGCCAGCTTCCCTCCCCTGAGAAATAGCCTTTTTATTCTCCTGGTTCTTTTCAATGTTGTGTGAAAGTATTGGTTTTAATAGCTTGTTAGTGCCTGATTTTCATTGCCTTAATTATGGTTATAATGTCCACTCAGCATGCTTGTACAGGGCATAGCAATGTCCCCAAGCAGATATCTGGAGGCCATACTGGAGAAAGGGAGGCTAAAACCCTTGCTTTGACAGAGACCAGGTGAATGCCCGAGAGTGGTGCTAGAAATACAGAGAGTTGAGGCTGGCTGCTGTTTGCTGAGATCCTAATGACTTGGATCACGTGCTTAGAGGTCAGACTGTTCAGGTATCCTTCAAATGGGTTTCTGTTTTAGTTTCAGGGTCCTTATACTGGGTAGCAGTACCATTTCAGGGTCTGATGAGGACAAATTACATTGTCATGAGATCCCTGATTCCCATGAGCACAAGCTGGACATACACCCACCATTGCACATATTCAGAACACATTTTGAATAGTGAGTGGCCGGAGTTTTCAGGGATGTTTCAAGCATTGATGATGTTTAAATCATGCTTCTTTTCTTGAAGTATTGCCTAGCTTTTCCTCAATGCTGGGGACAGTCTGTGAGTGACAATGTCAAGGTTTTATTTGTATTTCCTCCTTGTGTTTATGGATATGGCTGGAAACAAGCTAACTATACTCACCATGCTTTTGTGGCTCTCCTCAGGACAATTTCATTGGTGACTACCACCTATTGATGGCCCACATATGTGACCTTGGGCATCTAAGGGGCTTGATTCTCCAGTGAGGCCAGTCAGGTTGTGCAAGACTTATATAGGGGTCTCAGATTTGTTCATTACAGCTTCCTAGGAATGAAGGAACCCCACCCATCAGTCACCATGACATTTTCCTGGGAAAAAAAAATCCCACAAGTCTCAGTTATCTAACACAAGCGTCCAGACATCAGGGAGTCCACATCATAGCATGGGAGCTGAGCTTCAGTAAGGTCTGTGTAGGGTGAAATGTGGTGGGGGTATCTTGTTGTGCAGAATGTCAGCTAAGAGATCCCCATCCTGAGTGGTTTACGATCAGGCTTCCTGGTGAAATGGCCACAGCAGGGACAGTGGACTGGCTGTGACATGATAGTTCAGGAAATACAAGATGGTGAAGATATGTGGGTGTCCATACACAAACAGAATAGAAACTGCTCTTATGGATTACAGATTACTTATATGGAAAATAGTGAGCCTCCATGAGATCTCATTAGAGCTAATAAGGGACTGCCAAGTCTTAAATGAATTATGGATAAAAACTGAATCTTCAATCTTTATCAATGAAAGAGGTGAAAATGAAAACATCACAAAATTGATATCAGTAAAACAGTACAAAAATTTTTATTTAAAATGTACACAGTAAAAACCAGAACATTTCCAAAATACTTAGCACTATCTAACATATAGGAAAGAGATACTTTATTACCCTGTTCATGGATTGAAAGGCTCAACACTCTCCCCAAATTGTCAGTATTGCTTTAGTTGAAAATGAAACTATCATAAAATTGATATCAGTAAAATAATGCAAAAGATTATATTTTAAATGTACACAGTAAAAACCAGACATTTCCAAGATAAACTCTGGATGATGTAATCTCTAGTAAAGAGATCCTGTATTACTCTGTTCACAGATTGAAAGGCTCAATAATCTCTCCAAATGGTTGCAGTTGGCATCATTGCTGTGACTAAGTACTTCCTAGCAGCACAGGAAGGAAAACTGAGCTGTCTGTCAGCTTCAGAGGCCTCGGTCCATCATCACAAGGAGGGCAAGATGCAACTGAGTGGTTCACACCACACTTGGTCAGGAAGCAGAAGAGAATCGGGGTGCTCGGCTGCCTTTGTTCTGTGATTCTGTGCAGACCTCACACCGATGGGATAATGCTGTGCACATCCAGTGTGGGAGTTCCCTCATCAGTGAATCCTCCTGAGAAAGGCCCCCACAGGACACAAACTCAGTTGCACCTCACCAATCTCCTGGTGTTTTCTAAGTCCACGAAAATCTACAGTACATATTATCACACTTACATGCATCAGTCTAAACATTCAATGTGGAATTCTTGTAGTTAAACCAGACCCCTGTGGTTTCTCCTTCCCAGATACTCAGGATCAAAGCAGCAAAATAGAGCAAAGAGCCTGTTTAACAGCTGGAAAGGGAAGGAACCTTGGAGACTTGGCTCTGAATGACCGAGGGGGCATCCTTGCTGTTCTTTAGCAGCAGCCTGGCACAGGGCTGCCTACCCACTTTCAGAAAGAGGACCTGTGTTGCAGCCCTTGCCTAGTATGTGTGAGACCCTGCCATTAATCCCCATCATCTCAAGAAGAAATCTAGTTTTCAGACATGTGTCTGTCACTTCCTACTTTTAGGACTTGTCTGTGGTAGATTTTCAGGCTAGAGACACTGACATTTACAATTCTATATTTTCATTTAATAACTTGAAATGGGAAAAGCACATGATGAGTCATGTGGAGGACCTCTCTACAGCAAGAGCTTCCCCTGGGATTTTGACATTGTGGTTGTGCTTATAATGGACTTAGCACATTACACAGGGATTTATTGTACCAGGAGGGTAGTTAGGAAAGAACCGTAACAGAATTGATATGTAAATGATACATTCACACTAAGCAGAGTTCATTGTATTTCATACTTTTCTGTTTCTGTGATAAAAACATCAGGACCAAGGCAACTTATAGAAGGAAGAGTCTACCTGGGTTTAATCTCCGGAGGGAGATGAGTCCATCCTGGTGTAGCTGAGGCATGGCAGCAGGAACAGGAAGCTGAGAGAGCAAACTGCAAACCCCAAAGTCCTCTCCAGTGACTCCCTTCCTCCAGCAAGGCTGTACAGCTTGAAACTCCTCAAACAGCATCACCACCTGGGGACCAGGCATTCAATACCTGAGACTATGGGGACAATCAACCACAGCTAGATAATGGTACAAGCTGTATGAGTGAACAGATTAGACTCATCTGAACCAATAAGTGTTAGGGAATTGTCATCTCAGTCTGGGAGGAACCTGGCTGTAACTGAATCTGACTCATGCTACCATGATTATGGTGAAGAATACTATGTGTAACAGCATCATCCCAATCACCGACATTATCATCATCAACATCATGATCATACATTTAGTTGAAATTTGGTTGAATTCAGTTCATACATTGGTCTTTAATGTATGTTCCTGGCTCTTCAGTGTTAATCTCTGGTTGAATAAGGGTGCTGGGTTGTAGAATGTGGAATCAGGGAGCAGGTTCTTGGATGAGCATCAACCTTTGTACCTCCCCCTCCCCAGCAGCTTAGTCAGTACCAAGTTGAGGCAAGAGAGAACCAGAATATGAAGCTGAAATTCAATCCTAGCAGACCAAATCACATCTAACATTTGTGGTTTTTTCCAAATCATGTTCCCATATTTAGCTATAAACATGACACACACAGCTCAAAGTTCTTTTTTTCCTAGGTAAGCTTCTCATAGCCATTTTGCTCAAATGCCATGTAGTTGTACAAATGGTGATAATATTCTGTTGTCTCAGTTTATAGTTTTAATTGTTGAAGATGTTTTCCATGTTTCTTTGCAAATTGTGCATCTGTTATATGGATGAGCTATTCACCTTTGGTCTATTTAACTAATAAAGCCTTAACTTTTGGCAATAAATGTGTTTCTGCATTATGTTACAATACATCATATTTTGTGCTCTTTGCAATAAGACATTGTTCTTATTTCTGTGGCTTTTGCAGCATGTAAACTCTCAGGACAATAGACTTCTTGTTTTTCTCAAAGACAGATTTATTTATTTTCATTTATGTGTATGAGTGCCTGCATGCATGTCTGTGCATTATGTGAGATCCTGGTGTCCACAGAGGCCAGAACTGGTATCAGGGCCCCTGGACTTGGAGGTACAGATGCTCGTGATGTGCATGCTGGAAATTAAACCCTGGTCCTCTAGCAGAGCAGTCAGTGGTCTTCACTGCCGAGCTGTCTCTCCAGAACTGACTGTTCACTCGAGTCACAGATCAAGATCACACTCTCCACTTCTGCAGCTAAAGTTCTTCAGCAGTGTCGTTGAGGTGAGCCCCATCCCCCTTTGTTCTTAATCTCTCCAAATGATAGGGATGACAGGGTGGGATTCGGAAGACGAATGTGGTAGTCTGAAGATCTGCCTTATAAGCCAGAGACTGCCCATCTGGAGGCGTCAAGGGAGAAGAGCAAGATCTGTGGCCCTTGTCTGACTGGCAGGTGGTGCTCCTGGGGTCTGACAGGCCTCCTCCTTCCCATGGCTAGTTCTTTAGGGTATTGTCACCACTGTGTGGTCCCCTTTAGTTCCTCTTGAGTCTGGGGAGTGGCAAGCTGCTCATGGACACCCTCTCACTCAGATAGATGCCCAGTGAACTGACTTCCATAGTTGCCACACGGGAGGTGGGAGGCTCCATCTGTCAGGGTGTGGATCCTAGGAGCAGAGATGGGGGATGATGGAGACCCAGAGTGACGTCAGAATGGGCTGTAGAGGGCGGGGGATGATGACACTGTTTCCAGGAGTCCCGAGATTTGAGGTTGTGGGAGCTTGGGCTGGAGACTGCTTCAGAGATATCGTCAGTGAAAGGAGGGGAGCAGGGTGACGGCAAGGAGGAGGCGTCCTTGACTGGACCATCTCAGGCTCTGATGCTGCCATTTGGCCTCTTGAAGAACATTTTCACACAGGAAACTGATTTCCTGAGCAAATGGATGCTTAGGAAATTATCTTACATCATTGTCCAAATTGAATAGAAGAAAATAAAAGTCACAAGAACATGTATTCAGGCAGAGGAGAGGGGAGGCCAGGAGGCAGGTACAGTGTTTTTGCGAGTGTCCTGGGAAGCTGAGCTTAGTTTCTCTAAAGCTTGAGACAACAGTTCTTGCTACTGCAGCTCCAGTCAGCAAGACCTGCTCCAGCTGCTGCACCCATAGGGTGGAAGGGGCACCAGCTGGAGGAAGCTTTAGGGCATCAGGAGAGATATTTGGGGCTTCAGTGCCCTGAGGTCCCCTCTAGGTCAAGCCCCGTGCTGTCCAAAATCTGCTTCCCGTTGTGGTGTGAGTCTGCTTTGAACAAAGTACATGATCTGTGTTCAACTGCCACCAGGATCTGACACTGTAAGAGGTCCCAGGCTTCCCCGTGAGCTCATGTGGCTGGTGGGGTGTTTCACGTGTACAGCAAGCGCTGTCGGATAACGGTCCTGATCACGTGAGCGGAGGTATATCTGCAAACCCTTGTGGCTATCCGTGCTGTGGCTTTCAGACCCCGCACAAGAGAGCAATCCTGTGGGACTTGGTTGCGCGGTGTCTGGTGCTTACCCTAAACTAAATAAGTCCAGCACTTGGGGCAGGGCTTATTCTAAGGCTTATGTTGGGTAGGGAGAGGGGAGGGGCCATGTGGCCTGAGGCCTCCAGTTTGAAGTAGATCTTAGGCTCCTTGGCTTCCCACAGTGACCCTATTACTGGGAAGCAGGGCCGCAGCATCCTTACTGCTCAGACTGGTCCAGACTCCCAAAGGATACAGAGTCTTCAGAAAGCTCTCAGGCGGCTAGCATGGGAAATGTCACCAGAGTTCAGGGCCAATTTGCACTCTGGAGAATTTGTGTGATAACAAGCACAACAGGTCAGGAGACCTGCGAACTGAGGGGCAGCACTGTGTGCTATGAGGGAGAATGGCTGCCTTCCATGGTGGCTCTAGGTCAAGAGAGCCCAGAGATTTCTGGCTCTGCCTTCATCTAGGATGATGATTCTTGGGCATCTGGGACCTCCAGAGATGGGCGGGGAGCCCATCCAAATACTGTGGTGAACAGCAACATAGTACCAGAGCTTCAACTGTTTCTGCTTCCTTTTGAGTATGTGTTTGTTACCATGTAAAAGTTATTACAGGGGCTCAAGAAAATTTCCCAGTGGTTAAGAGCACTCTCTGCTCTTTCAGAGGACCTCACGCTGCTCCAAGCACCCTGACGTGGGTGGTGCACAACTGCATATATAATGCTGGCTGCAGATCCTGTGGCTTTTCTGGCTTTGAGGGGACCAGCATTAGCAAGTACACACGCGCAGACACATAATTTAAAAATGACTCAAAATGACATT
This sequence comes from Peromyscus nudipes, assembly GCA_902168325.1. Taxonomy (NCBI): domain Eukaryota; kingdom Metazoa; phylum Chordata; class Mammalia; order Rodentia; family Cricetidae; genus Peromyscus; species Peromyscus nudipes. The sequence continues at coordinate 54,325 of CABHPH010146065.1, read as the reverse complement.
TTAGTTTATTTCTTGTGGGTGTGCTTGTACCATAGTGCTTGCGTGGAAGTCAGAGGACAATTTAAAAGATCCAGGTCTCTCCTACCATGTAGATCTCCATGAGCTTGTGGGGCTTGGTGGGAATACCTTACACTTGGAGCCATCTCACTGACCCTGACACAGGCTGTGTTCTTTACTGAGGTACTTTCAGGAAACAGTGGACTGGAGTGGCAGCTGGCTGTGAGTTTTCTTTTTTTTTCTCCTCCTTATTTCACAGTATTTTATGCAGGGGTCCCTTTTTGCTGTTCAGTCTGTTTCTATCTTTCTCACATGCCTTTTCACCCATTATTTTGTCTGCTTCTGTGGGTTTACTCAGAAAGTACTTGACCCTTCAACTCTCTTCATCATATGATTTGTTCACAAGACCCGGAGCCTCCTTAAATTTAGTAACATCCAACAGAGAAGAGAAGCCATGGCTCCCATTTACCAAGTTCCAAACACCTTGTCCTTTCCATTCTTTTCTCAACCTCAGGCAGACTATTGTCACTAATATCTCTCAAAGCCTCAGGAAACTGGAGATTCCTGTGGTTGCCATACAATTTTCTGTTGCTCTCCATTCATGTGTTTTTGTTGAATTTCCACGGGAGAGCATTGCAAGTTCACACCACAAGCAGGCTCAGCCCTCAAGCCCAGAGGGCTGTGGGGAGACGGAGCCACAGTTGGGTTTAGACCATTGATATTGACCATCTGCTCTTGGCCAACTTCTCTTAGCCTTGGCTCCATGTTTTTGAATGAGGAGACTCCCTGTTTTCTCAACTCAGCTTTTTCTATACTGATTGATTTGACATAAATGAAAGTGGCTTTTACAGTAGCCCCTTTCTAGTTCTTCAGTGAACTGCCAGGGAGAAAACACTTGTAATGAGCACACACTTGCTCCTAAAGGTACTAGAAATTGCCTTTCATCATCACAGGTTAATTGCTTACTCACAGACAGACAACTATGTGAGACAGACTAGAAAATCCAAGTATATCTAAGAGTTTATAACTCAAGGCTGAGGATGTTTCCTATTCAGTAGGAAAAAAAAAGAATTATTCAAGAAAGAAATGCCTTTTAAATTCTTTCTAGAAAAGTTACCTTTACATTTTTACATCACAAAATCAGTGCTGGGTGGAATTTTTAATAATATAAAAGTGAGAAATATACCAGAAGAAAAAACAAATTCTTTTAAAAATGATTTATTTTTGATTTATGTGCATGTCTTTCTCTGTGTGTACCACGGTAGGCAGGAGCCTGTGGAGGCCAGAGAGGGTGTCAGGTCCTATGGAGCTAGAGTTACAGTTGGTTGTAAGCTGCCTAGTGTGAGCTCTGAGGACTGAATTAACATCCTCTGTAAGAGCTTTAAGCTGCTGAGCCACCACTCCAGCCCCAGAAAAATCCAATTCTTAATCATATGGTTTTTATTTTCAAATAATTTTCTAAGAATGACCTCAAAAGAACTTGTAGATTTTTAAAAACTGTGGTAACATTATTTATTTTGTTTAGATATTCTACCACAGTGAAATGAATAAATTCAAACAAAATCAAAACTAAAAGAAGGATGTTGAGAATTTCAACCTAACAATCTGCTCTGACAGATAAAGTAAGCAAATACATTCATGTATAAAGCTCTTAAAAGTGATTATAATGTAGATGAATTAACAGTTATTTACTGAATTTCTTTTTTTGGTATTCTATCTATCTATCATCTATCTATCTATCTATCTATCTATCACTTATCTCTCTATCTGTCTATCTATCTATCTATCATCTATCTATCTATCATCTATCTATCTATCTATCTATCTATCTATCTATCTATCTATCTATCTATCTATCTATCTATCTATCTACCTACCTACCTATCTCTATTTATTTTTGTTTTTAAACCCTGACTGCAGTTTCCCTTCCCTCCTCTCCTCCCAGGCCCCTCTCCATCCTATCCTCCTCCTCTGTATCTCTTTAGAAAAGGGCAGACTTCCCAGAGATATCAGCCAGCCATCTTATATCAAGTTGCAGTGAGACTAAGCACCTCCTCTTCTATTAGAGCTGGGCAAGGCAACCCAGTATGAGGAATAGGGTCCTAAAAGCAGGTAACAGAGTCAGAGACAGCCCCTGCTCTTACTGCTAAGGAATTCCACAAGAAAACAAGCCACACAATTGTAACATGTGCAGAGGGCCTAGGTCAGTCCTATGCAAGCTCCCTGGTTGTCACTTCAGTCTCTGTGAGCCCCTATAAGTCCTGGTTAGTTGATTCTGTGGGTTTTCTCGTGGTGTTCTTGACCCCTCTGGCTCCTATAATCCTTCCTCCCTCTCTTTCACAGGATTCCCTGAGCTCCACCTAAGGTTTGGCTGTGGGTCTCTGCGTCTGCCCCCATCAGTTGCTGGATGACGCCTCTCTGATGACACTTGGGCTAGGCACTGATTTATGAGAATAGCAGAATGTCAATAGCAAACATTTCATTGATTTTTTTTTTTTAACATCAGTCATGTTTGGTTCTATCCTAGGTCTCTGGGCTATCCTGCCTCTAGGTCCTGGCCCTCCAGGCAGTGTCAGGGGTGGGCTCTCTCTCACGGCATGGGTCTCAAGCTGGATCAGTCATTGCTTGGCCACTCCCATAATTTCTGTGACATCTTTACCCCAACACATCTTGTAGGCAGGACAAATTGTAGGTCAAATTTGGGCTGCCTCAAAAGAACTTCTAGATAGTTTTGATTGCTGTTATTATTGTTATTTAGGTGCTGGGGGTTGAACCCAAGGTCTGGTGCCTGCTAAGCACATATTCTGCCGTGAACTCCACCACCAGGCTAAATGCAATCATTGTGAAGGCCAGTTTGTTGAATTGAAGCAGAAAATAGGCTGACAGAAGAAAGCCAACTCTCAGAATATTAACAACATGTTTGTCTCAGGTGAAAAAGGTGTCTTCATTTTACAGAAAATCCTTTTATATCAATAAGGAAATTCGAGGCTCTGTTTATTCATCTGCGTTAGGAATTAGCCCAGGGCCACAGGCCTCCCGAAACCACAGGAGTGTGGGACAATCCTTGCTGAAAAGGGTGTTGATGAAAACAGGCAAGGCACCGCTGCGGCCCACTGTGCCGTGTCCACTGAAAACCCCGCAGTGGTGACCATGCTCCCCCACACTGCGGCCCACTGTGCCGTGTCCCCTGAAAACCCCGCAGTGGTGACCATGCTCCCCCACGCTGCGGCCCACTGTGCCGTGTCCCCTGAAAACCCCGCAGTGGTGACCATGCTCCCCCACACTGCGGCCCACTGTGCCGCGTCCCCTGAAAACACCGCAGTGGTGGCCATGCTTCCCTCACGCTGTGCAGACACAGAGAGAGGAACAAAGTACGGATGACGCAAATTTGTTTCCAAAACACCTGAAGTGCGTTCGTATCAACAGTGACGTAAGTGGTGCATTTGACCCTGTAGCAGCTCAAGCATCTTACAGAAATATTTTGAGGTAACTTGTCAAAGTTTCTCTGTATATTTTATCTTGAAGAAGTGGTAGAAGATATAACCTTCTCTTCCATGCACTCATGGTAAATATTTGAGAAAACCCTGAATCTGTTAAAAGTAAAACTCATGGTTTTCAAAACCTTTTTTCAACTAAGATTTCTAACACAGCGAAGCAAAACTGGACTTGGAAACAGGCTTCATCATAAAGAAAACAAATATTTGCATTTTACAATAAATGGAAATCTTGATGCTGTTGAAAAAATTTATATCTAGAGGTGAGGCTATAGCAAAAAGAAGAAGATGAAGAAGAGAAGGAAAAGAAGGAGGAAAAGACGAAGGAAGAGCAGGGACTCCAAGTATGAAGGTCAATTTACAAATGAAGCTATCTAAGGACATTATCCCTATGCAATGTTAACTGAATATTCTAGATTCTGTGCATCAAAAGGAATTGGGGCTACCAATTCTCATTACTGAGTTATGAACATGTCTAAGATGAGTCCCAGTGGCCTCTGAGGAAGCAGCACAGGTATGACTGTGTGGAGACCAGAGCAAGGATCGGAAGCACACTGATCTACTGTCTTTTTTTCTTCCAGAAACAAGTCTTTAGGTAAGGGCTCAAATTCTGCTCTCAACTCTACAGTTTTGGTCCTGATTTTCATCTAATGGGATCAAGTTGTATTTTGAATTTTCTGCCCCTATTCTGCCCTAATCAGGGAATTAGTGATTTTAGAAGCAGGAGTGTCTGATCTCTCCATCTGGCCATATCCCCAGATGATAAGGGGACTAAGTTGTGTGGGTGAGAGACAAGACTGAGGAGATGCATATTGACTTTTCAGTTAGACTGTCCATTACAGTGACCGGGGAGAGTTTTGAACCATTACAAATCCAGGTTTCCCCCTAAGAGTCTGATTCAGAAGACCCCATATGTCTGGGACATGGATATTTCAGTGTTTCCTCAAGATTCTGATGACTCCTAATAAGAAAGAGTGTAACATGTGAACCCCAAGATATCAAAAACTTGGGAGAATTCTTCCAGCATTGGAGTATGATTATATACTATGCAATCTCTTCTTTTCAATAATATTTGCCTAACGTTCTTCTTTCTCGGCTTCCATTGGTTGGCAAGTTAAAAGAAACACTACTGGCCATAACTGATGACTCACAGAATAACATCACATTTGTTTACAATTGTCAATTAGCCATTTCACTTAAAAGGCTTTAGGAAATGGCTTTCTTTTAGTAAGTAAGCCTCTTAAAGATTTCCATCTCCTTGTTCTCATTCATGTCCCCAGTCAACCAACATGAAGGGCAAGTGTAGTAGTCAGGGTTTTCCGGAGTGAAAGAACTTATAGAACCCAGGAGTTGCTCCATCTACAAGGCTGGATGCCTCAGTTGGTCTTCAGTGTAGGCTGGAATCCTAAAGAAGCAGGCTCTAATGCCGGTAAAGGAATGTTCTTGCTAGCAAGGTGAAAGCAAGCAGGCAAAGTGCAAACCTTCCTTCTTCCTTGTCCTTATGTAGACGAACAACAAAAGGTGTGGTCCAGATTACAGGTGGGTTTTCCTGGTTAAATTATATGGATTCAAGACGTGTCTTCCTACCTCCAGATCCAGATTAAAGGCATGTCTTTGCCTAGCTCAAATGATTTGGATTAAAAGCATGTCTTTTTTCTACCTCAAAAGTCTGAATTAGAAGTGGATCTTCCTACTTGATTGGAGGAAAAATCCCTCCCAGGTTTGCCCTTCATTTTTGGGCTTTAGTTCACTCCAGATACCGTCAATTTGACAACAAAGAATACACATTCCAGCAAGCAAGCTTTTCTCCACAAGGAGTACCAGATTCTGAAGGCTTATTCAGTTGAAGTTGAATGGTCTGTCACATTGGGAGACCATGGTGCCATCAGCCTGGCATCTGTAAGCACTGGGGACAGTACTTTCAGTGAGAATATAAAGAGAAATCATTTTACAAACTTAGTTTCTACAATTTGTCTCCACTAATTGTTCATTTACTTAATAGCCTGGGACAATTCAATGTGAGTGAACTGTAACTAAGTCCTAGGGAAGTAGGTGAGGGAGGCATTGTGACTCTTTCTGTTCTATACTGGGGCTAATTTTTTGGTGAAGCACAATGTTAAGGAAAGAAATGGTTTCACATGCAAATAGTTGCCGTGTACCTGTCATTTGAAAAGATGCCCACAGCAGAGTAGAACCCAATGGTTGTAGCATGGACATGGCATGCAGGTGTGTTGAGTTTCCTTCATGATTCAAGGCCCCATTTAAGACACGGGGGATTTCTGCAGAAGCCTGGACTTGAGGGTGCTAAAAGAATCTAATCAGCTCTCCTTTGTGTTCATGTGACCTTTTGTGCCTTTGTGGGTGGCACCACACACAGTACATGAGGCTCCCCTCTGTGTTTTCATGTTACCTATGGTCATGTACTTTACCCATGCAATACAGAATATATTTTAGGTTTTCCAAAATTATATTAATTTATTATTAATATATATGTAATCTATAATATGTACTTTAATTCATTCTGTTAGATGTTTCCGAATGCTAAGAGTTGGGATTTTTTTGGGGGTGGGGAGGTTTCTGAGACAGGGTTTCTCTGTGTAACAGTTTTGGCTGTCCTGGAACTTGCTTTGTAGACCAGGCTGGTCTCAAACTCACGGAGATCTGTCTGCCTCTGCCTCCCTGAGTGCTGGGATTATAAAAGGTGTGCACCACAATGCCTGGCTAAGAGGTGGGATTTTTAAAAGCATTTCCTTTAGTACTATTAACTCGTCATATTCCCACTAGAGTACCTGGAAGCCTAATTGGGTTAATTGTGGTTTTCACTGGGGGAGTTATGCTTCTTGTAAACAAAATTATGTATTTCTCTTCAACATTGTTCCTTAACAATGCAAGTGATTTCATTTTGCTCAAATTAATCTATAAAGAGGTGTATTAGAATTGTATTTTTATTTCTTATATACTTTACCTAACATGAAAGATAGCATGTGGTAACTAAAATAGAAACAGAAGAAACACTAGTTTGAAATAGTGCATGTGTACTGGGATCACAGGATTATCCTTCTATGTGCAAATATGATTCTGTACGGAGCATTCACACAACTGAAATGTAACCCTTTCGTCTTCTGTAGAAGAAATGGTCATTTAGTGAGAGGCAACCACAGCTGCTCTGCTGCATGTCCTTTAACTCATGTCCCACTCTCTTAGTGACCCAGTCTGAACAGGAGTGTCTGCCGTTGGTATCTGGGTTCCTGACATCATCAATAGAAGAGAATCTAGTCTCTTTGGAATCTGGAGGAAGCATCCACATTCTTGGATACTACGTGCTGTATCCCCACAACTTGACTTCCTTAAATGTGAGTCTTTCCCACTACCACCCCCACCCTGCCCTGCTGAATAGGAACTGAACAGAGTTAAAAGTATTCCTTCATCTTGGACCTGTAGCACCTAGTTTTCTCCATTCCATCTTTCAATCAGGTCAGCTGCTTCAGCATGATGGGGAACATGGTACGACCAGAGGGTTCCACAATCGTGGGTCCACTGTTGCACTTCCTTGGCAGTGAAGTGAGATCCTTTGTCAGAAGCAATACTGTGTGGAATACTATGACAGTAGATAAGGCATTCTGAATGTCCACACATGGTAGTTTTGGCAAAAGCATTACATATAGAAAAGGCAAATTCATAACCAGAGTAAGTATCTACTCCAGTAAGGACAAAGTGTTTTTTTACATGGAGGAAGTAGTCCAGTGTAGTCAATGTGCCACCAGGTCACTGGCTGGTCACCCTGGGGAATGATGCCATTTAGGCTTAGTGCTGGTCTCTGCTGTTGGCAGACCTGGGACTCAGAAGCAGCTGTAGCCAGGTCAGCCTCGGTGAGTGGCGGTCCATATTGTTGAGCCCATGTATAACTTTCATCTCTGCCACGATGGTTGCTTTGATCATTGGTCCATGGGGCAGTGACAGGGATGGCTGGGGAAAGAGACTGACTGTCCACAGAATGGGTCATCTCCCTACTTGATTATTGAACTCCTCCCTCAGCTGAAGTCACTTTTTTGTGAGCACTTACATGGGACACAAGTATCTTCACATCCTTTGCCCATTTGGATTGATCTATCCACATAGTTCTTCCCCAGATGTCTTTCTCACTAACTTTCCAATCATGCTCTTTCCAAGTCCTTGATCATCTAGCCAGCTCATTGGTTATAGCCCATGAACCAGTGATCAATTGCACAGTTGGCCATTTCTCCTTCCATACAAAAAGTGTGACCATGTGTACTATTTAAAGTTCTGCCCGCTGTGAAGATTTCCTTCGACAGTGCCTTCCAGGGTTCTCCTAGAGAGTTGTTATAATGCTGTGGCTGACCCCCTCTGGGCAGTACCTATGCAATGTGCAGAAACACCAGTAAAACAGGCCCTTGTCTCTTCCTCAGTCAACAGATAATAGGGCACACCTCATGAAGCTATAGGCACATGCTTGGCAGAAGACAATATTGTAATAGTAGAAACCACAGGCATTTGGGCAACTTCTTGATGTGACTTGCCTGTGCCTTCAGGACCTGCTCAGGCCTTATCACCCATATGCCACTTGCATTAGTTAATAGATTGCTGCTGTGAATGTCCTACTTAATTACTTGGTGAGTCAGATAACACCCAGCTCATGATGGGCAGCTCAGGTTGTGTGGTGGCTTGGTGGCCTGTTGTCAACCTTTAAGTTTCCACTAATGCCCACTAAACATTGTGCTTTTTTCTTGGTGGTGTGGGGGGCCAGGTTCAATAACCTACCCTTCACCTTAGAAGGAATATCTCTGCATGCCCCACACCACTGGACTCCTAAGAATTTCACTGAGGAAGAAGACTACCCTAAAGTCTTCCGTTTAGCCTTTCCAAACATTATAGCCCCCACTCCACAGATCAGGGAACCAGTATGAGAATTCTGCCAACTTCTAAGTATATCTGTCCCAATTATATTCTGGAACTGGGGAAATAACCACAGGATGAGTTTGGGGACCTACTAGATCTACTGTGAGTTGGACTTCAGCCAAAACTCCATTAATCACCTGACCTCTGTAAGCTGCTACTTTAACTGGAGGGCCACAGTGTGTTTTGGGGTCTCCTGGAATCAGTGTTAATTCAGAACCAGTATCCAATAGGCCCCCAAAAGTCTTATTGTTTTATCCCCCCATTGTACAGTTACCCTTGTAAAAGGCTGTAGGTCCCTCTGGGGAAGAACTGGAGAAAGGCCTTGGCTTAAGCCCACACTCTGCTTTATCTGATCATTTAAATATCACACTGTAAGCTTATATCACAGCCATCATTATGTTTTACTTCTCAAGTATCTATGTTAGGATATGTGAAATTTAGTCCCAGAAAGGGGGGCAGGGCAAAGCCCTACTTCCTATTTTGAGTGTAGGAGGAAAGATTTTAAACATGACTTTTTAGTTGTAGCATTTTGAGATCTTGCATTGAGAACATTGAGTATGAACTGGTAAGCCCTGATACAAAATAAAAAATAAAATAAAATAAAACCCCACAGACTCGCAAAGACACCTGTCAAACCACATTCTTAAGCAAAATGGCTTTAAGTAAATGACCACTCCTGGTGACCCCTAAAACATGCCAGGGCTTTATCTGCAGGACTTAGGAACTTGGTGTATGCTGGCTCAGTTATGACTTAGTAGATATGAAAATGGATTCTCCACTACATGCATGTGACTTTAGAAATGTGTTTTCTTCTTAAAGAAGATCTGGAAGCCTTTTGGAAATGGAGGTTGTAGCTGACTCAAGTGAAGGAGTAACGGAACTGGAACATCACCGTGATCTAGTTACAGAAAAAAACAAAAATGTGGACTATAAAAGTAGCCTTCAAGAGGAGCTGTCAGAAAAGAGAAATGCAAGGCCCCAGTCACAGCAGGAAAAAGTGAAGAGGGAAAAGTATTCCTACAACTTAAAGTATGCAGTGCCAGCTCTGCTTCACAAACGTAGGGGCATCTCATCATTGTAGACTTAGTGCACAGAATTCTTCACGGGACAGCATGGTCTTTTCGGTGTGAAATTCTTAGAAATAACCCAACACTTTGTCAGCCATGTGTAATTATAACGTAAAAGGTGCTCTTCCAAATCCCAGCTTAATGGTTGCATAGACACCCGTTAGACTTTTCTAATAACCACATTCAATGGTTTGAGGGCTTTGCATTTTAATTAATGTTGCAAGGAGCACCATTTTTAAAATCTTTGTTCTCTCCTTGTGGGTTTTTAGTGTGTGTCCATAGAATGTTATGCTATTTTTTCATCCATCCACAGCCTTTTCATCCATTGTATGTCTTTTCTGCATTCACATAGCAACCAAAAAAAGAGAGTTATATTTAAGTTAAACTAACTCCAAGGAGTCATATTTTATTGATCATTTTTAATTTTTCTTTTAAAAAATGTTTATTTTTAAAAATCAGCTTACAAAGTAGCGGTTTCCACGTGTGACTTACTTCATTTTGACTGACTTTCCCTTCCTCACCTCCCTGCTCTCCTTTCCTTGTGTCTTTGGCCCCCAGTATCCTCCCTTAACTTTCTTCTATCATTTCCCGCCCCGTTTTCTAAAGCCTCTTCCCCCCTTGTCTCATGGACCCCTTTCTGCTTTCTGTCTTTATGTTTACTCCCACCCGAATCCGCGTATTTAACAGAGGCTAGGATCTACGTGTAAGGTGGGACACACAGTATTTGTCTTTATGTGTCTAGGTTTCCTCGATATTGTGTTTTCCAGTTCCATCTATTTTCTTGCAAATTTCGCTTTTCTTTAGGGCTGACTAATATTCCATTGTACGTGTGTACATTTTCATTGTCGGTCATCTGTTGATGTACATCTGGGTTGATTTAATTTTTTTAGCTATTGTGCCTAGAGCAGCAATGAACATGGGTGGGCAGACATCTTTGCGGTAGGATACCTTTGGGTCGATGCCTTGGATTCTGCTGTATTTTTGGTGTTTTGAGAGGCTTCCACACTGGTTTCCCCATCTAGTCTTCTACTCTGTCCCATTAGTGCACATGTCTGTTTTGATATCCTGAAATTTTTATCACGGAGGCTCTGTAGAATAGTTTGAGGTTGAAGTCTCCAGCTGTTTGTTCAGCCAGGAGTTTCCTTGGGTATCTGTGATCTTTTGTGTTCCCACAGGAATTTTAGAATTCTTCCCCCTAGGTCTGTGAAGAATGTTACTGGCATTTTGACGAGGATTGCTTTGATCTGTAGGCTGTCTTTGGTAGCACAGATCTTTTTTTTTTTTCTTGACAGCTGTCAACCCAGGAGTCCAGACAAACTTTCCAGCCTCTAGTCCCTTTTCATGTTCTTGTTTCAGTGTCCTGAAGATTTCATTGTGGAAGTCTTCACCTGCCTGGTTAGGTCTGTTCTTTTTTGTTTGTTTTTTAGTTTAGTTTTGTTTTTTTTCGAGACAAGAATTTTTCTGTACAGTCTTGGCTGTCCTGGAACTTACTCTGTAGACCAGGTTGGCCTCAAACTCAGAGAGATCCTCCTGCCTCTGCCTTCTGAGTGCTGGGATTAAAGGCATGCACCACCACTGCCCAGCAGTTAGGTTTATTCTTATACTTTGTGTAAGAACTTCTTATTTAAAAAACATTTTATTAGTTATTTGAGAGATTCAAGTTTTATACCATGTGTTTTGATCACATTAGACCCCTAACTCACTCAGTTCTGCTCTGCACTCTCACTCACTTGTGTTAGGGTTACTATTGCTGTGATGAAACACCATGACTGAAAGCAGGAAAGGGTTTATTTGGCTTACACGTCCATAGTACTCTTCATCAGCGAAGGAAGTCCGGAAAGGAACTCAAACAGGGCTGGAAGCTGGAGGCAGAAGCTGATAGAGAGTCCGTGGAGGGATCCTATATATTGGCTTGCTCCTCAGGGCTTTCTCAGCCTGCTTTTTTGTAGAATCAGGACTATCAGCCAGGAGGTGGTCCTACCCACAATGGGCTGGGGCCTCCTCCATGAATCACTAATTAAGAAAATGCCTTACACCTGGATTATGAGGCGGCATTTTCTCAGTTGAGGCCCCCTCCTCTCTGATGACTCTGGTTTGTGTCAAGTTGACATAAAACTAGCCAGTACACCACCCAACTTTGTGTCCTTTTAAACAAAACCAACCTACCAACCCCTCCCCCCCAAAAAACAACACCAAACCCCAAACCTTCAAGGCAAATTTGTGCTAACCAAATACTCTTGGATGTGTGGGATTCCACGGGAGAGTGGTCCTCTTACCCTTAGAGAAAACGGACTCTTCCTCTCCCAGCAGCTAACAATTACCTGTTGTTCCATGGCTCGTGGTGGGACTGTGTGCTCCCCTCCCCTCCCCTCCCTGTGCTGGGATTTGGTCTTGGCTTGGGCTTGCACAGGCCTTGTACCTGCTGTCACAGCCTCCGCGAGCTCCTATGTGCAGCTGCCTCTCTGCGTCCAGGAGGTGTTTGTCATCACCCACCACCTCTGCCTCTTAGACACTTCCCACCTCCTCTTAAGTCTTGGGAGGGGTGAGGATGTGGTGCACATGTTCCTTTGGGGGCTGAGCAGTCTACAGTCTCTAATTATCTGCATCTTGACCAGTTGTGTTTCTCTGTGTAATCACCATCTACCACAAATAGAAGCTTCTCAGACGAGGGTTAAAAGATGCATTGATCTGTGCATATAATAATAAATCATTATGAGACAATTTAATATCATGTCAGTTTAGCAGCATTATAGTAGTAGGTTCTCCACAGGGGCTGTGAGCTGTCTAGACTCAGGTGCTTGGCCTGCTAATGGTGCTAGGTGTGGGTTTCGTCTTGTGGAGTGGCATTTCAATCCAATCAGAAAGGGGTTGGTTACTCCCGTGATGTTTGTACCTCTGTTGCACCAGTGGACAGGTGCTGCCGGGACAGTCCTCACTGTAGCTTGCTCCGAGGCTACTGGGCATGGTATATCTTTCCTGATTTTTCTTCTTAGTAAGTTTGTTTTTAGTGTATATAAAAGCTACTGATTTTGTGTTCTGCTACTTTACTGAAGATGTTATCGGATCCAGTGTGTTTTAGGCATTAGGGTCTTTTAAGTATAGAATGATATAGTTTGCAAGCAGGGATAGTTTAACATCTTCTTTTCTGAGTTCTATCCCATTTATCGCTTTCTCTTATTGCATTGCTCCATCAAAACTTAAGGACTATATTTAATAAGAGTAGAGAAAATGAGCACCCTTGTAGTTCCAGATTGAGAGGAAATGAGCTCTACTTTGCCCATTTAATGTTTTGCTTGCTAGGTTTACATAGTCTTTATTGTGTTGTGAAATGAGGGAACATTATTTCTGTAACTTTCTAGATTTTTATTTACTTTGAATGAGCTCTTCAGCATAGAACTAAATGGTTAAGGGACTTAAAGAATGTGTTTAATCCAGGTGTGGTGGCTCATATCTTTTATCCTAGCACTCATGAAACAGAGGCAGGTAGGTGGCTCTCTGTGAGTTCAAGGCCAGCCTGGTCTACATAGTGAGTTACTGGTCAAGCAAGGCAATATAATGAGATCTTGTCTCCCCAAACTAAAAACAAACAAAACAAAACAAACTTTTACCTTTCTTTCTTTCTTTCTTTCTTTCTTTCTTTCTTTCTTTCTTTCTTTCTTTCTTTTTTCTTTTTTTCTTTTGTTGTTGTTTTGAGACAGGGTTTCTCTGTATAGCTTTGGAGCCTGTTCTGGAACTCACTCTGTAGACCAGGCTGGCCTTGAACTCACAGAGATCTGCCTGCTTCTGCCTCCTGAGTGCTGGGATTAAAGGCTTGCACCACCACTGCCTGGCCCTACATTTCTAAATATCAAAAAAATGTTTCTTAATTCCCAGTTTTATAAACAAATTATAAAATGAGTATTTTTCTTGAGCTAGAAAATGTTTTAAGTGTATGCATGTCTCTGGTACTGCTGTGGGTTCATCCCAGGCCTTTCATCAGCTTACAGGCCCAGTCTTACCCCAGATATAGTTTTAGTCTTTTTTACTTATTATAGGGCACAATGTTATTCATTAAGCAACGCTGTTTATCTTTTAAGAAAAGCCAGGAGGCACAACAAAATCCACTATATGAGTTTATTAGGAGAATATGGGCTTATGTAGCTATGCCAAGCATGCACATAGATTACATGATCACACTGCATGCAAATTATGTGACCATGCAGTGCATGGATTATGTAGGACGTAAGGCCCTGGAATGACTAAGCCTCTTGCTTGACTACTGGACAGCGCATGTGTGGTCATGTAGCTGCGGCAGTGGCCAGGAATTCTATCAGTCTTAACAAGCAAGAAATAAAAAGTAAACTGGAAACTAATTACTGTGTACATAGCATCTCTCCCTCACACATAGATAAAATAATTCAAATTTCTATGCTGAAAATGTATTATTTTTATTAAGTTAATTAGTAATCCCTACTGTCTAAAATGGTATTTAAAAATGTTTATAAAGTCTATAATCATCCACAAGATGAACTGAAAATGTCATACAAAAAATGTTTAACAACGCAATAGCATCCAGGTGTGGAGCAACACACTGTATTCTCAGCACTTGAAGGGCAGAGGCAGGAGGCTCCATCACAACTTAGAGGCCAGTCTGAGCTATTGATTGAAATTCTGTCTCAAATACTATGTGGTAACAGATATTAGACTTCATGGCCCACTCTTAGAGCTAGCAATGCATGGTATTTGGAAAGTCTCAAGGGGTCAACATAACATTTTGTGAAGATGAAATTTTATTTCTAGTAAATTTATAAACTAGCTCAAAATTTTATAAACTAGTCTATAAACCTGTAAACAGTAACTTATTCTAGTTTTTGGTTTTGTTTTGTTTTGTTTTTTTGGGATGGTATCTCTCTACATAGCCCTGGAAGTCCTAGCCTAGAACTCACTACATAGAACAGGCTATTCTTGAACTTACAGAAATCTGCTTGCCTCTGCCTTCTGAGTGGGATTAAAAGCATGTACTGCTACACCCAGCTAACAGTAACTTTTTCAAAATTATTTAATTTTAAATTATCTGGTCTGATTGAGGAGACTGTGGGACCCAGGGCAGCTTGGCTACACCGCTGCCATGACAGGCTCAGTAGAAACCAGCCAGAGAGTGGGCCTGAGTTTTGGTTTACTGGCAGGCAACACCTGCTTCCAGGAAAAGCCATAAAACTGGCACTACCCAAGAATGAGCCAATCAGCATTCAGGGTGAAAACACCTAACATTCCAACCGTTACAGATATCACCAGATGTCCCTTAGCCCAGCACACACCTATCCCCTTTTGCCAAGACACAAATGTCAGCCAATCAGGGGTCCTGAAATTTGGAAATCTCCTCACTCCAACCTCTACTATGATAAAAACCCAACCCTGACCGGGCTAGGAGCTCTCTGATTGTACCTCTGCGTTGGACAGGCGTAGGGGCCATGCACAAGCTTGAGTAAAACCTCTCTGCTTTTGCATGCAGGTTTGGTCTCCATGGTGATCTTTTAGGGATCTCATCGATCTGGGCATAACAGAATGTGTAAAAAAGAACTTTCAAGTTGCCACTTTACTGGGAAATCCATAATATTAAGTAGAATTAGTTAGAAGAGAAACTTAGCCATTGGCAGATGCTTATTACATCTTTATCTCCCAAGTGTTAAGTCTTTTGGAAAAGTTCTAAGTGAGAAATGAACAAAATTGTACAGGGTAGTAATTAACATATAAATACACAGATGACTTCAATAAAAGCATTTTCAATCGCAGATTTGCCTCACAAGAACAGAAGATCATGATAAATGCACAGTTGCCCGATGGCAACATGGAAAATTCGAAAACTGAAAGACAGCAACACCTTGAGAAACTTGACGTGACAGACCCTGGAATGTGTCCTTGGGCAGAAACTGAGGAAAAGACTTGGAATGAGGTGAATTAATCTTTGGTAAAATCTCCTATTTCTGACTTTGTTTCATCAGTAAAACATATAACACTCTCTCCCTTTGACGCATAGAGTTGTATTTTGCCTACGGACAGGGATACAACCTGAGAAACGTGGTGTTTGGCAGTTTCACTTGTGGAAACACCACAGTCCTGTGCTCACTCACACAAACCCTGTGCTTATATAATCCCTGGGTGCTACCATAGCACTATGTCCCGCAGTCTTGTGGGGCCACTGTGTACATGTGGTCCATGGTGGACTGGAACATTCTGTGGCATGTGACATTTATTTAGACTTGAAACAAAATGTCATCTCATCCTAAAAGGAAATGGCAAAGTTTTTGATTTTTGTTTGTTGTAAATCTTGGCATATAGTAGATGCTCAGCATATATTTTTCTGAATAACGGCATGAAAGGTAAGCCAAGGGCAACCCCTAAAATAAATGTCAGTTTAGGCATTTTTTATGCTAAAATAGGGCTTACTTAGCTTTGAAATTATGATGATGTTAGTTAAATGTTTTGTAATGTAATGTTAATTCCTGGTACTGTCTCTGCCTGCATTAAAGAACTTCTTTTGTTCTTTGATAAACTCAGCTGCCATTCAAACAATTGGAATCTGAATAATTGTCTTAGGATTTCTATTGCTGTGAAGAGACACCGTGACCATGGTGGGACACGACAGCATGCAGGCAGACATGTTGCTGCAGAAAAAACTGAGAGTCCTACATCTTGGAGGCAACAGGAAGTGGTATCTTGAGCATATATGAGAACTCAGAGCCCATCTCCACAGTGACACATTTCCTCCAATAAGATCAAGTCTACTTCAAAAAGGCCACACCTCCTAATAGTGCCACTCTCTTTGTGGGGCCATTTTCTTTCAAACTACCACATTCTACTTCCTGGCACCAAAGGCTTGTAGCCATATCATAATGCAAAAATGCATTCAGTCCAACTTTAAAGTCCCCATAGTCTATAATAGTCTCAAACTCATTTAAAAGTCTAAAGTGCAAAGTCTCTTCTGAGATTCATGCAATCTCTTAACTGTAATCCCCTGTAAAGCTAAAATTAAAAAAAGCAGATCATATACTTCCAACATATAACAGCACATGATATACATTATTATTCCATAACATAGAGAAGGGAGCATAGTGAAGAAATTCTGGACCAAAGCAAGACCGAAAACCTGCTGGGCAAACTCCAAACTCTGCATCCCCATGTCTGATGTCAAAGCTTTCTTCATATCTCCAATTCCTTTCAGCTTTGTTGATTGCAACACACTTCTTTCGCCTGGGCTGCTTCTACTCCCTGTGAGCACCTTTCCTTGGGAGGTATCCCAGGGCTCTAGCATCTCTATCATCTTGGGGTCTCCAAGGCAATCCAGGCTTCAACTTCATAGCTTCATTCAATGACCTTTCTAGACCTCCATTCAGGGACACCCCTACAGACTGAAGTTCCTGGGTCCTGCCTGGTCCAGCCTAGTCCTGCCCGAGCAGAGCCGTTTTTATAAAACAATCACTCAGAGGCTTAATATTAATTACAAACTGTTTGGTCTATGGCTCAAGCTTATTGCTAGCTAGCTCTGATATCTTAACTTAGCCCATTTCTATTAATCTATGTATTGCCATGTGTCTCGTGGCTTTACCTGTGTTCTATTACATCTTGCTCCCCTGGCAGCTCGAAGTGTCTCCCCTGACTCTGCCTTTCTTCTCCCCGTATCTTTGCTTGGATTTCCTGCCTGGTGTTCCTTTTGTCCTCAAATATTTTTCCTTGCTCAGCTTGCTCCTTTTCATTATATGTCTTCATCAGAGTTAGCACTAGTAACCACACAACAGAGTATATACTAGGCTATTTTGAGATTTCTTCTGCTAAGTGAATTAATCCAAAACTCTTCACTTTAGTTTCAGGCAAACTTTTTGGACAAGGTCAAAAAGCAGCCACATTCCTCACCAAACTATCACAAGAACGATCTCTAGGCAATAGACTAAAATTCTCTGAAACGTCTTGAGCCAGCCCCCCACAGTTCAAATCACTCTTAGCACCACTGTTGTTGAGAACAAAGAGCCTTGTGCACACAGATAAGCACTAGGGAAGCCAGGAAAGTTAGACCTCTTCAAAGGAATGAGTGTGGAGCTGCTCTTCTTGGAATGCTAGGAATGATGTCCTTTTACAGCCTGGTGAGCCTTTGCTGTCTGAGGAGACAGGCTCTGCCTTATCTCACAGAATTTATGTTTTTCCTTATCCAAGACCTTTCCCCTAAATCTTGAGCACTGCTCTCTTAGGAGAGATGTCACTTGTGCTTTACAACAGCCTACGTGAGTTCTGTGTCATCTTAGGACCAGGCCAATCCTGACACCCTCAGGTGTTATGTTTACCTCAGTCAAACTCCCTAGACCCTAAGTCTTGGGCACCATCTCTGAGTCAACTGTACCCACTCTTGTGAAAAAAGCCAGATGTACTTCGTAAGGAATCTCAATGTAAACATGTCTTAATTTGTTGTGCACTTGGGACTGAGTTACTTGTTATCTGAATACCTTTTTCAAAAGTTGTGCTGTGTTTAAATACAGCTGAAGTAAAATGATCTGGGCCAGATCTAGAAGTCCTGGTCTAGCACTGGTTATAATAAAATTGGGCTTAGCTGAGATTCTTTCTTGTCTCTTCGTGGATCATTTTTTTTCCCTGGCTGCTATAAAGCCTGCAGGGGAACTACCACACACTGTCTTCCTACTGTATGTCCCTACTGGTATGGCCCATTAAGCAGTGCTTAAAGCCTTCCACTGCTTTCCTAACCCAAAGTACCAAAGTCCAAATTCCTCCAAACAAAAACATGATCAGGCCTGTCACACTAATGTCTTATTCCTGGTACCAACTTCTATCTTAGTTAGGGTTTCTCTTGCTGTGAAGAGACACCATGACCGTGGCAACTCTTATGAAGGAAAAACATTTAATTGGGGTGGCTTGCTTACAGTGCAGAGGTTCAGTCCATTATCATCACCATGTGACATGGCAGTGTGCAGTCAGACATGGTGCTGGAGAAGTAGCTGAGAGTCTTACATCTTGCATGCAACAGGAAGTGGTCTGTTTCACTGGGCAGTATCTTGAGTATATATGAGAACTCAGAGCAAACCTCCATAGTGACACACTTCCTCCAATAAGACCACACCCACTCCAACAAGGCCACCCCTCCTAATAGTGCCACTCCCTTTGGGGACCATTTTTTTCCCCCAAACCACCACAATAATATATGTGAGACTGTACTTGCTACTTAGTTTCAGCAAGGTTTTCTTTTTGTAGGTTGTGTTCTTTTTTTTTTTTTTGGTTTTTCGAGACAGGGTTTCTCTGTGTAGCTTTGCGCCTTTCCTGGAGCTCACTTGGTAGCCCAGGCTGGCCTCGAACTCACAGAGATCCGCCTGCCTCTGCCTCCCGAGTGCTGGGATTAAAGGCGTGCGCCACCAACGCCCAGCTGGTTGTGTTCTTGATTACGTATTTAGACCCCATTAGCCTCTTAGTCCCTCAACCTTCTTTATTCTTTGAAAATCACCAATCTATACATTGTGGATTTAATTCCAATGTTCCGAGTGTTTCATGTGGATAGAGTCATAAAATATCGAGACCATTACTTACTCCTTTTAGTTAGCACAGTACTTTTGGGATTCATCTTCATTTCTTTATGTCACTGTGTAGCATCTCTTATATGGCCAGGCATGGTGGCTCATATCTGTAATCCCAGCACTCAGGAGTCAGAAGAAGGAAGATAGACTCAAGTTCAAAGCCAGCCTGGCATGAGTAGTGAGTTCCTGGCCAGGGCTACCTAATGAGATCCTGTCTCAACACACAGACACAGACACACACACAGACACAGACACAGACACACACACACACACACACACACACACACACACACACACACCATTGTGTGGATACACTGTGTGCTGTTTCTTGATTGATGGATATTAGTTTGCTCCACTGTTCGGCTCCTGCTAGTATTTCTCCTGTGAGCGTTCCTCCACCAGCTCTGTAGACCTCATCTTGTTTCCTTGCTACAGGGTTTTGCCCTCCCAGTCAGATAAATTCATGGTGCCATCTTGCTGCCTTTCCTCATGCTGTTCTTTCTGTCTTTTTTGTATTTACTCATCTGGCCTAATTTATTTAGGAGTGGCTCATCATTTTCTCTTCCACAAAGGCTTCTCCAACTGGACTGATTGTCCAAAGTCCATCTAGAACTTGTCTGTTCAGAGCAGTTTATCCTCCAACCTTACATTGATTTAATTATTTCTGCATGAGGGAAAATATTGTCTAAGTATAAATTAACTTGGGAGGACTATCAGATGGTATATGATACTTTTTCTTAAATAAACTAAAAATGTATTTGCTTAAATTTATAGGATAAAATCTATATCATACCTCTGTATCATACCAATAATTTTTCCTGAGAACAGGATATAGTGAAGCTTTTATTTTCAATATATTCTGAGAAGTTTAATATAAAATCAAATGCACTTAATGAATAGGACATTGTTTAATTAAATGTTCCTGTTTGCCTCACAATGGGAAAATGTATACCTGCAGTCCTTCCTTCTGTAGTCAGAACTGGAGACTATAGATGCTTAGCACATAACTGGTGGGAAAGCCCCTGCAGCAGCTTCTTTTATGCACTGCTCCGCAACACCTTAACACCCATGGGGGTGACAAAGTAGCCTCACATGACAGTGATTGGGACAGACTGATAAGGACCTTTGATGCTACAATAGAGTCCATCAGGGCTTTAGCCTACCTCTGAGCCATGTCACTTCCATGTCCCCTATTCCAGCAGGTCCCATTGGCACTGCCCTACACTATCACAGCCTGCTGAGTAGTCCTAAGATCCTGGAGGCATGGGCTATTCTAAGTAGGCAAGAGTACTACTGTCCAGTTGCTGTGTGGCTTCTTCTGTGGAGCTGTGACTAAATGTCTGTTCACACCAGATACAACAACAATGGTATACCAAAAGAACAATGCTGCCCAAGATTGGTTGTAATCAACATTGAGTTTTGGCGATCGCTGAAGAAGATTATCAGCATTCGCAGCTGCATCCCCGAAAAGCCCACCCCAGCATAGTGACAACTCAGATGTTCCCTGCATAGCATTCAGGCAGCTCTGTGGAAGAGTCTTGTCTCCCCCAGGTATTGTTTGATCTCCTGGAGGGGCCCCCATGGGTCCTGTAAGTTTTGTGGGCATCCTGAGCCTAGTAATTTTCATGAGCCTCTAGAGTCTTGTGATCCCCATTCTCCTCCAGGAAGGAATGTTGCCGTCCAGAGGAAACAGCTGCACAACACTGGTATAATTGGCCAAATTTCAAGAAGTACTAAGGATGCATTAGGGGTCTCATTCCTCATATGCTGCCACTTTCACTAAAGAAAGGACTCACCAGGAAGAGCTCTCCCCTTGCATATTAGAATATAAAATGTAATCTTGATGCTAATGCCAGAATCAGATGTTATATGTAGCTTATAATATGCCATCTATATATTCCCCAACAATATCCTCAACAATCCATTGTAGTGGTTTCTATCAATATCTCCATATCACAGATGAAGCAACCAAGACAAAACATTAACTTTTTCAGGATCCCTCACCTCATAACTGTCGAGTTGAGATGGAGACCCAGGCATTGTGGCATCTGTGTAGATACTGTCCCTGAAAATGATCCCATGAGACATTGAGGTGGTTTAAATGAGAATGGCCCCCACAGGTTCATATATTTGAATGCTCAGTCATCAGGGAGTTCACTACTTGAGAAGGATTAGGAGGTGTGGCCTTGTTGGAGGAAGTGTGATATTGGGAGTGGGCTTTGAGGTTCCCAAAGCCTATGCTAGGCCCAGTCTGTCATGCCTGCCATCATGTTCACTGCTGTGAGAATGGACTAAACCTCTGAAACTGTAAGCGAGCTCTCAGTTAAATGCTTTCTTTTATAAGAGTTGCTGTGGTCATGGTGTCTGTGATGGTATTGTGTTCCCCAAAATATTGTGTACCTTAATAAACTTATCTGGTCAGAGACAGAACAGCACAATATTAAACAGGTTAGGCAGTGGTAGCATACGCCTTTAATCCTAGCATTCCAGAGATAGAAATCCCTCTGGATCTCTGTGAGTTCAAGGCCACATTGGAAACGGCCAGGCATGGTGACACACCCCTTTAATCCCAGAAAGCAAGCCTTCAATCCCAGGAAGTGGTGGTAGAAAACAGAAAGGTTTATAAGGCATGAGGACCAGAAACTAGAAGCATTTGGCCTGGTTAAGTTTTCAGGCTTCTAGCAGCACAGTTCAGCTGAGACCCATTCTGGATGAGGACTCAGAGGCCTCCAGTCTGAGGAAACAAGACCAGCTGAGGATCCAGCGAGGTGAGGTTAGCTGTGGCTCGTTCTGTCTCTCTGATCTTCCAGTGTTCACCCCAATACCTGGCTCATGTTTGGCTTTTATTAATAAGAACTTTTAAGATTCATGCTACAGGTGTCTCTTCACAATAATAGAACAGTGACTAAGATGTCATCTAAGGAATGCATCATGTTAGTTTTTATCATCACTGATATGGCTTCTCAAATTATAGTGAGGAGATGTTTGGAAGTAAAAATACAGATATATTATTACCACATGGAATATACTCTATTTTACCAATTGTTTCAACTTGAGTATCTGATAAAATATAATTCAAAACCAATGATGTGTTTCAACATTAGTTCTGGGGTCATAAATATTTCTGGGAAAAGCCAGTTAGTGTGACATTGGGCTTTACAGATCACCAGATCCATGTAGCAGTAGGTCTGCTAGCTCATCAATCATAGCACAGAGTAACTGTGGACGACATGCAGAGGAAGGGTCTGTCTGTGCCCCGATGAAATCTGAGAAGGGAACACAAACACGAGATGGACCAGCTTGTACGTGTCTAATTGTAGCTTCTCCGTGTTCTTTGTTCTAGTTGCAAGAAGCACTGGAGATACTAAAAGCTGCTAAGATGATCTGCCATAGGATTCAGAGGTATAACTGCATGCAGCTTGCAAAGACAGCTGGAGTGTTTATGAGGCAGACAGAGTAGTGTGAGCAACACATCCACGTAAGCAGAGGTGCATGTGTGTAAGGCCAGGGTAAACTTTCTGCTTCCAGCCCTTTGACCTGCATTACACAATTGCATGGGGGTGGGGAGGTAACTGAGTGGCAGAATGTATATTTGCATGCATAAGGCCCTTGTTTCATCCACATCCACAAAAATAAAAGGAGAAAGCAGTTATTCACACGATCTCTAAACTTCACAGCACAGCTAGGAAAGTGATTCATCTACCGAATATCTTGTTTTTCAAAGAATTTGCAAACTTGCTTTTATGACAATTATTTAGAAATTATGTGGTATTTCAAATTCACCTGTAAGAACAATTCCTTTAAAATATTTAGGATTGAACTTGAAAATTCCAACTTAATTGTCACAACTGAAAAGCAAGCAAGAGAAATGGAAGCTCTCTGGGAAAAACTGTCAAGTGCGGGAGTCGATGCGGTGAGTCAGTTTCACTGGTTTATCATTAATGTCATTAGTATGGAAAGAGATGCTGTTCTTTCTTGAGTAGTTTTCCATAGGAGTATGTTATCTGGTATGAAAAGGCATATTGATAAAAATATTTGTTTTAATTATGTTGCTACTATTATTAGTAGAGGTGCAAGACCTCTGGCTTTATAGTAATTGACTGAATTAATAAATGATTTTGGTGTAATTTTTAATAAGAAATAGTGATGGTCCTGTTTTATATATCCAACCATTGGTGGGCACACCCACTGATTTCCACATTTTGGTTGTTGTCAACAGTGCTGCTTTAGACATTGTTGTGAATATGACTGAGTCTTTGATAAAAGTTTTAAATAACTCTTACATTCAGTAGTGGCTAGACAGGGAATCCTGCATTTCTCTTATTGCCAGGCTCTCACAGTTAGCTTCTGCACTAGTTTTGCTTTCTGTTGCTGATAAAATACAGATTGTGCTGGCCGGTTGTGTGTGTCAACTTGACACAAGTTGGAGTCATCAGAGGAAGGAGGCTCAGTTGAGGAAAGGCCCCCATGAGATCCAGCTGTAAGGCATTTTCTCAATTAGTGATCAATGGGGGAGGGCCCAGGCCACGGTGGGTGGTGCCATCCCTGGGCAGGTGGTCCTGGGTTCTGTAAGAAAGCAGGCTGAGCAAGTCGTGTTAAGCAAGTTAGTGAGCAGCGTCCTTCCGAGGCCTCTGCTCCTGCCCTCAGGTTCCAGCCCTGCTTGAGTTCCTTTTCTGACTTCCTCCAATCTGGAAGGATAAGCCAAATTAATCCTTTCCTCCCCAACTTGCTTTTTGGTCATGGTGTTCCATCACAGCAATAGAAACCCTCACTGAGACATGGACCAAAGCCAACCTGGGGGAAAGCGTTTATTTCACCATAGAACTCTCAGTCACAGTCCATCACTGAGGGAAGTCAGGGCCAGAATTTAAGGCAGGAGCCTAAAGGCAGGAACTGAAGCAGAGGCATGGAGGAATGCTGCTTACTGATTGGCTCCCATGGCTTACTCTGCTACATTTCTTTTTCTTTTCTTTTTTCTTTTTTTAAAAGATTTATTTATTTATTGTGTACAGTGTTCTGCCTGCCAGAAGAGGGCGCCAGATCTCATTACAAATGGTCGTGAGTCACCATGTGATTGCTGGGAATTGAACTCAGAACCTCTGGAAGAACAGCCAGTGTTCTTAACTGCTGAGCCATCTCTCCAGCCCCCCGCTACATTTCTTAAGCAGCCCAGGCCCGCATGCCTAAGGGTGCTACACCCTCAGTTGGATGGGCCCACTTATGTCAATCAGCAATCAAGAAAATGCCCCACAGACCTACCCCAAGTTAATCTGACTGTGAAATTCCTCTCTTGAAGTTTCCTCTTTCCAGATGTGGCAAGGTGACGACCGAAGCTAACTGTGACAGCTTTGGGGAATAAGTGACTTACGATTTCTATTCCTCATCAAGAACAAATACTAGGTCTTATAGAAGCCCTTTTTTTGGGCCAGAGAATTGTCCTCCCCTTCCCACTTCTCCCCTCCCCCTTTTGGGGTTTTAAAAAGGAAAGTTATGTCAGTAAAATAAAAAAATAGACATGGTTTCTTGGACCTTACAGAGTAACCTAGGACCCCTAACACTGACATTCATCTGTGCCCGAGCTTCCCATCCATGTAACAGTCCACGTTCCTGAAAGGTGGATATATTGTTAATCCCACCAGTTGAGAATAAGACCACTACCACAATTTAAAACCAAATTTGAAGCAAGCTTTAATTAAATACTGGCTAGGTGGATGGATTCTGACCAGGTTCATCTCTGGTTTCCCAGGAAAAAAAAATGGCCCCATGTCACAGTTTGCAGCTGCTTAAGTATTTCCCATAAGGTCCAAGCTGGGGCAAGCATGCATCCTGATGTGCCTCCAGCTTACATCCAATCAGGGGCAAGTGTATATCCTGATGTATTTCCTGCCTGTGAACCTCCTGCCCACATGTGATCAAGCACATTCAGTGCTGATGGGTCGAACAGACTTGTTTAGGGGAGTGACAACATGTGCCTTGTTATCTCCCATAAACAACAGCCTCCAACATTTCACCAACTATCTGTCCTTAGGCAAAGGCCTTGCAAATCAGAGGCATTTTTGTTTTATGGATCTCTTAGGCATAATAATTAAAAAAAAATCACCTTGCCCCATATCCCTTCTACCTGATCCCAAGATGCCAAAGCATGTAATTCCTGGCTTTTGGTCTTTCCTTATAAAAACACTCGATCCCTGGGCCTGCTGCCACTGCTGCATTTCCCTCCATCTACCGTGTGGTGGCCCAGGTTCGAACCCAGAAAATAAAAGGACCCTTCTGTGCTTGCATCGGAAACTGGCTCCTTTGTGGTTTCTGAGGGTTTCACAAAATGGGTACAATAGTGGAAGGTCAGATAAGAAACGCTCTTGTTGATTGCATACATGGATGGTGGTCTTTTGTGGGGCTTCTCCAGGACCTTAACAAGTACCACATTGGACCAATGAAGTAGTTGCTCTCTGTAATGGTTAACACTGGTCACCAACTTGATAGGCTCTTTAATGCCCTAAGAGACAAACCTCTATATATCCTGTGAAGCATTATGTTGATTAGGTTAATTGAAGTGGGAAGACCTGTCCTAAAAGGGGACAGCACCCTTCCCAGGGCTGGGATCCTAGATTATGTACAAAGGAAAGAGTGAGCTGGGCATCATTCTTACTCTCTGCTTCCTAACTATGGATACAATGTGACCAGGTACCTCAGGATCCTTCCCCTGTCTTCCCTGACATGATGGACCGAATGTTCAGAATGTAAGCTAGAATAAGTCCTTTCTCCCTTAGGTTGCCTTTGTCAGGACACTTTATAATAGCAAGGGGGAAAGTAACTAATACAACCTCACTAACTATTTTATTTAAGTTTTAATAGCTAGAAATATGCAGACCCATTGTACAGACACATCAATGGAGGGACATTTGTGTTGACTGTTCCTGATGTTCTTGTGGGGTTCCTGGGCTGGAATTCAGGTCATTAGGCTTAGGGGCAAACACTTACCTGCTGAGCCATCTCTTCAGCTGTTTTCTTTTCTTCCCCTCCCCTTCCATCCCCCCCTCCACTTTCAAAACAATAGCCTATTTTTGTGTCTGAGTTCTTTTCTCTGCCCACTCCCGCACTGGAGAATTCCCAATACCCAAAGCCCTCTCTTATTTTCCTGGGTCTCTCTCAACCCAGACCAGCAGGCAATATGCTTGCTAAGCTGGTTCTTTTAAGGACTTTGGCTGTCCCATGAAAAATTGGGTTCTGTGCAACTTGAAAAGCTACATTTGCAAATCCTTCACCTCTTGGGCTTCCTAGGAAGTGGTTCTAGAACATTGCTGTGAGAATTCTGAAAACCCGGAACCGTCATGGATTAAGGAACACTCTAAATCCTTAGGATTTAGCTATGAGAGGTTTTACAGTCACCATCACAGTTTCATCTTTAGACCCCATGTTCCCTGGATTGGGTGTTATCTCAGAAGCCATTTATTTTAGCTTTGTGTGTCAGTTGACATGTGGGGAGGACAAACAAGAAACAGGTATTTGACTCAGCAAGACCAGGATCTTCACTCAATCATCGCTCTTCAGCTCAGCTTGCATGTGGATTTGCTCTCAGCGCTGTGTAGCAAGATCATCCCTTAGTCAGCCTTCAAGCCCTTCTAGTTAATCTCCTGATGCACCTCCGGCATCCGCTATCATCCCTGAAACCCCTGTGGCTTCCATCCTTCTTTCGTCCCAAGGTATACAACACTTAGCCTGTTTTTTTTTTAATTTTTAATTTTCTAAAATTATTTTTGTAATTTCTCACATGTATACATTGCATAATGACCACTCTGACCCCCACCTCTCTCCCCATCCACTCTTCTCCCTCCCTACAAATCTCCTTCTCACATTCCTGTATATCCCTTTGTTTTATGACTCTAAGATTAAGTAGGGCCATTTGTGAGCATGAATTGGAGCCTGGTGGGCTCAGCAGGTTGCAGTGTTTGTGATTAAAATTTCTGGATTGACAGACTGCAATCCACAGAACCAGCGAGGCTATATAGCAGTGGGGACCCTAGGATAACTGTGGCTTATAGTAAGTTTTGGTTTTACTCAATTACTGGGCAAGCTTCAGTGAAACATTTCACTATTAGGATAAGAATTTATACTGTATCAAACTGATAATAGAAAAATAAATTTTAAAAAATTTCTGGATTGATTTTATTATTTTCGGAACTATGAAATTACACAGGAGCTAACACAAGGTAATTTATGGCTGAAGATGCAACTTCTTTGTCTAGTTTGTGCCAAGGTCAGTTTTCAAAGCACAGTAATCCATACCCACAGAAACTACACACACACACACACACACACACACACACACACACACAGAGACTGTGTGCATGTGCAAAGAATGCAGCACAGATATTTCTTAGTCATATTTAATACAGTTGATATTGAAGAAAAATATTTTAAACTCCAGTACTGTTTTTATGGAGTAATTTTTTAGTAGCATTCAGAGAACCAGTGACATTTTCACGTACATCTGTCATTATCCGTTATTGCTATTTCTCCAAATGCCACTGCCTTCCCTGTGTCCCCTTAATCCTGTTCGCTGGTCACTTTATTTTCTTCAGAGTGTATCTTTTCAAAATGTATGTTCCATTTCTGGCGTACATACTTATAGCTGCTGAGTCATGAGTCTACTCTGGTGGTATTGTGTTCCCCGAAATATTGTGCACCCTAATAAACTTATCTGGGGTCAGAGACAGAACAGCCACTAGATACAAAGGCTAGAAAATGGTGGCACTCACACCTTTAATCCTAGCACTCCAGAGGTAGAAATCCCTCTGGATCTCTGTGAGTTCACGGCCACATTGGAAATGGCCAGGCATGGTGACCCACGCCTTTAAATCCCAGAAAGCCAGCCTTTAATCCCAGGGAGTGGTGGTAGAAAGCAGAAAGGTATCTAAGGCGTGAGGACCAGAAACTAGAAGAATTTGGCCTGGTTAAGCATTTGGTCTGGTTAAGCATTCAGGCTTTTGAGCAGTAGTTCAGCTGAAACCCATTCTGGATGAGGACTCAGAGGCCTCCAGTCTGAGGAAACAAGACCAGCTGAGGATCCGGCGAGGTGAGGTAGCTGTGGCTTGTTCTGGCTCTCTGATCTTCCAGTGTTCACCCCAATAACTGGCCTCAGGTTTGATCTTATTAATACGAACATTTTAAGATTCCTGCTACATCTACACTGAAAATAATTCAAGTTCACAGTAGCTACTTGCATTCTGACTTGTAAAAGTCCACCTTTGTGATGTGTCTTAGGTGGAGGCAGCACCCAAAGGCGATCCAGGGAAGAGGAGGGAGGATGCTGCTGCTGTGCTGGGGAGTCAGGCGGAGCTGACGAAGCTGGCATCTGAGCTCTCGGAAGTGAGAAAGCAGGACGATTCTTGCAAAATGGAAGTGGAAAAGTACAAGGAACTGTATCTAAAAGAACTAAGAAGTAATAACGCCTTACTCTCACTTCTTCCCAGTAGGTGAGTGGGAGAGAGAATTGCTGAGGAGAAACCAGTCTCAAGGCCGAGTCACTAAAGCACAATTCTTAGTGAACTGGGTTCCTGGATTTGTGGACTGTGAAAGCTAAGTAGATATTGTAGTTCTGGGAAGTCATGTTGGCAAATGACCTGACTTTGAAATGTTAATCCAGGACACTTCTTACTCCTCTATTCTTTGTTCTACGTCTATTTTCCACCTTAGTATTCTCCCCTAGTTGATTTAATCTATTGATTTTTAGGTAAGTGTTTATGAATATTCTCTAGTTACCACAGTTATTATTATGATTTGATTATCAGTGTTTCATAAATATAAATATTAAAAGCTTAATGATCTTTGGCGGATTATAACTTAAACCCAAGCTGTCAAGTGCTGCTGGCACTACTCCTGGGCACATTCTGGCATTGATATTTTAACTTTCCTGTGGTTCAGCATCACCACTAGAGGGAGCTGCAGAGCTGCTGCCCTTCAGCATTTTTCTCTCCCTGACTGCATTGTTGGGATACAAGAAAAGACCAACCCTGAAGGGTGCTGTTGGTTTTTTTTTTCTCTTTTGGGAGGGGCCTGACACCCAGTTCCCAAATAAATCACACATGGAGGCTTATTATTACTTATAAATACCGGCCTTAGCTTGGTTTGTTTCTTGCCAACTTTCCTTAACTTTTTTTTTTTTAAAGATTTACTTATTTATTATGTATACAATGTTCTGTCTGCATGTATGTCTACAGGCCAGAAGAGGGCACCAGATGGTTGTGAGCCAGCCAGTGTTCTTAATCTCGGAGCCATCTCTCCAGCTGCCAACTTTCCTTAACTCATCTACCTTTTGCCTCTGGGCTTTTCTCGTTCTTGCTTCTGTAAATCTTACTCTTACTCCGTGGCTGGCTGTGTAGCTGGGTGGTTGGCCCCTGATGTCCTCCTCCTTCCTCTCTCCTTCCTTGATCTTTTGTCCTCCCAGATTTCTCCTTCCATATCTTCTCTCTGCCTGCCAGCCCTGCCTATCCTTTCTCCTGCCTCGCTATTGGCCATTCAGCTCTTTATTAGACCATCAGGTGTTTTAGATAGGCACAGTAACACAGCTTCACAGAGTTAAACAAATGCAGCAAAAACAAAAGTAACACACCTTAAATAATATTCTACAACAGAAGGGAAGTGAAAGTCCCAGCTGGTTAGACTAATTCCTTGTTCTGTATGGGCAGGAGTGTAAGGTGGACAGAAAATGCAGCCCCCCCTCCACACCTTGGTAAGGATGTTCTGAACTAACTGGCTGGGCTGCTTCAGTTTCTTATTTTATCTGCATCTTGGCCTCCCTTAGACTCTGAGTTCCTCCTCAGTGGAAAAGGCTTGATTTCTTCATATGGGAGCAGTGTACAGAAGGCAGAAGCAAATGCTTCTGGGTGTCTTGTCTTTTTTGTTTTTTTTTCCCTCAAAATTGTAACCCACCAAGTCTGATTTTTGTTGCCTGTATACTCATGGGATTGGGGCCATCTGCTGGAGGACTGGTCCACCTACCAGGGGTCACAGCCTTAAAGAAAACTGATTCACCCTCAGAGTCATAACTGTAATAGCACCTCTGGTGTGGGGCCTTGAAAACCCCTTTCCCACGCACGTGGGGATGTGACTGGCTTGGTCTTGTGCAGGCTGCTGCAAGTTCCGGAAGGCAGCAATCCTGTTGTGCCTAGAAGATACTGTTTGCCTTAGTCCTCCCTGACCTCTGGCTCTTACGCTCTGTCTTTCTCATCTCTTCTGAGCTGGTCTCTGAGCCTTGTGGGGAGAGGCTGATAAAGGCTTAGCACTCCATTGACTCATTCTCTGTACTTTGGCCAATTGTGAGTTTCTGCACTAACCACTGTCTTCTGAACATAGACATTTCTCCAATGAGGTCTAGGAGTTGCACTAATCTACACCAATTTAGAGGGCAGTTTGATACTCTGTCCATTTGGCAAAATAATAGTAGGGGTTTTACCTCTTGGGGCCTATGAGCTCCCCAGCCATCAGTTTCTTGACCAGACTCATAGCATCACATGTTTGTTTTTCTCTTGTGAAGCGGACCTGATGTCCAATCAGAAAGTGGTTGGTTACCCCCATAACTTATGCCACTATTGTCTCCATGGGCACATCTTTTGCCATGCTGATCGTGAGTGTGGCTTGCAGGATTCACAGCTGGGTAAGACAGTTGATGACTTTTCTTCCCAATCAACCTGCATAGCACCTTCTGGTGCCATGGAAGCTAGCTGGTGGGAGGAAGCTTCCTGGCAGTACCAGCTTGATTTCTCAATGCTTGTGTGAATGGGGTAGTTTCCCTGATCTCTTTCTCAGCCTGTTTGTCTTCAGTGTGTAGGAAAACCACTGGTGTGAGCTTTGTAACCTGCCACAATGCTGAAAGCGTTCCCTAGCTCTAGGAGTTTCCTGGTGGGGTCCTTGGGGTCTGCCATGGGTAGAATCATGTCATCTGCAAACAGGAGTACCTTGACAGCCTCCTTTCCTGTGTGTGTCCCTCTTATTTCCTTCTCTTGTCCTGTTGCTCGAGCTAAGATTCCAGGCACTGTTGAACAGGAGAGGCAAAAGCAGACTCCCACAGCCTTGTCTTGTTCTGTGGGAGTGCTTCAGGTTTTTCTCCATTCCCTAGGGTCGTGGCTATTGGTTTGCCATACTTAGCCTTTATTTTTTCGCATGTATTTTCTCCATCCCTGTCTCTCCAGGGTTGATCATAAAGTGTGTTGGATTTTGTGAAAGGCCTTTAATGCATCTAATAAGATGATCACGTAGTTTCTGTCCTTGGACATATTTGTGTGGTAAATTCCATTTAATGGTTTACATATGTTGAACCATCTCTGCATCCCCGGAGCAAAGCCTACTGGAGCCATCTCTCCAGCCCTGCTCGGGAGGTGTGTGTGTGTTTGTGTGTGTGTGTGTGTGTGTGTGTGTGTGTGTTTGTGTGTGTGTGTTCAGATGGATAGTATCTTCAGTGTAAATTTCTTTTTAACTTGTATTGATTCTTTGTGGATTTCACACCATGCATTCTAATCTCACTTATCTCCCCACCCCTCACATCTACCCTCTTTCTTTGCCAACTTCCCTCCCTCCAAACAAAGCCAAATTTAAAGGAAAAACCAAACCAACCAAACAGAGAGAGAGAGAGAGAGATCTTGTCATGGAAGCTGTAGTGTGGCCCTTTGAGTCACACAATTTACCCTTTAGTCCATTCATCATTACTTGCAAATGTGCATTGCCAGGAGTCTGGCTCCAGGTCTCTGGCTTCTGCTATGCCACGATAATGGGCTCTCACTGGGGTTCCTGCTGTCATGCTGTGTCATGGAGATCTGTAGGTTTGTCCCCTTCACCTGCCCCAATAGTTCATAGGTGAGGTGGATGTTGGGGTGGGCCAACTCATAGCCCTGGCTCTGGGCCTGGGTAGAGGAGAGCTCTCCAGCACTGCCTCGGCTAGCTCACTCATTGCAGCCTGCAGCAAGGAACCAGGCCAGTTCTCCTGCTCTCAGATTCTCAGATCCAGGTCACCCACACTCGCACCACCAGGGTCAGCTCTACTGTTTGGCCCAGACAAGGTGCAGAGCCCTCTCTCCCGATTGCTGTAGGGGGCAGATGAGGTGTGTGGGCGTCAGCTCTCCTGCTCTCACGCCTTCAGGGCTGGCTCACCTGCGGGCTGGCTCACTTGCACATCGGACACAGGGTCAGCTCTAGTGTGCTGTTTTAAGTGGGATGCAGGTCCTGCTCTCCTGTGTGCTAGAGCTGGTGAGGGGCAAGACTAGCTCTCTCACTATGGTAACCCTGGGGCCAGCTCTCTCACCTGCTACAGGTAGCAAGGGGTGGAGGAGGGAGGGCATCTTTTTCTTACCCTTGCCACTGCGTGGCAGATGGGGGTGACAAAGTCAGCTCTGTTGCTCTCACATCTCAGGGCTTGGCTCACCTGCATCCCTGACAACAGGGTCAGCTCTAGTGTGCTGCCCAGACAGGGTACAGAGCCTGTTCTCCTGTGTGCTACAGCCAGGGAGGGTCAGGGCTAGCTCTCCCACTCTTGTGACCCCCGGGCCTGTTCTCTCTCCTGTCACAGGTAGTAATGTGTGTGGGGGGAAGGGCATCTTTCTCTCTCACCCACGCCACCACATGGCA
The DNA here is from genome assembly GCA_902168325.1 of Peromyscus nudipes. NCBI lineage: Eukaryota > Metazoa > Chordata > Mammalia > Rodentia > Cricetidae > Peromyscus > Peromyscus nudipes. The sequence continues at coordinate 21,679 of CABHPH010146065.1, read as the reverse complement.
GATGGGGTGGTGGGATCAGCTCTCCTGCTCACATACCCTCAGGGTCTTCTCACCTGCCTCCCCAACCACAGGGTCAGCTCTTGTATGCTGCTTAGGTGAGGTACACACCTGTGGCAATGGGTAGGCCATCTTTCCCTGGGGGCCATCTCTCCTACTGCAGTATCCAGCAAGGGGCAGGACCAGCTATCCCAGGGCCAGTGAAGGGTGGGTGTGGCTCATCATATCATGGTTCCAATGACTCCCTGTGCTAACATGGGCCATGGACATCATCATAGACCCCAGCTACAGAAGGACCATGGACCAGACATGGCCCTTGGCAGCAATATGGGCCCAGACATCACCATGGTCCTGGTGGCAGAACAGACCACCTGGATGAGTATGGGCCCTGGTGGCAGCATGGCCCTAGGGCACCAACATGGTCTCTGACCAGACCCTGGGCATCTCCAGAGCCCTCAGTGGTAACAGGAACCATGGACATTACCCCAGATCCTAGCCACTGCAGGGCTGTGGACCCAGACATGGCCCTAGGCAGTGGCCTGGGCCTGGATGACTCCATGGCCCCAGGTGGCAGCACCTGCCATCCAGGCTGACCAGACTCCAGTCATCTCCATGGCCCTTGATGGTAATAGGAGCCACAGATATCAACTCAGACCCTAGCTGCTGCAGAGCCACAGACCCAGACATGGCCCTTGACAGCAGCCCTGGCCTGGACAATACCATGGCCCTTGGACACCCTCATGGCCATAGGTTGTGGCCCAGATCCCAGGGAATCTGTGTGTTTGGTGGCAACATGGACCATGGACCTCAATTCAGACCCTGGCTGTGGTAGGACCGTGGACCTAGACAAGGTCCTAGGGAGCAGCCTGGGCCTTGATGTCGCTATGGTCCTAGGTAGCAGTGCAGGCCACCCAGATTGGCATGGCCTCTATGGTAACATGGCCCCCAGACACCAATATGGCCCCAGGTGGCAGCCCAGACCCCTGGCATCAGCATACCTTTCGATGGTCTCAGGAGCTACAGCCATCAACATAGACCCTGGCTATTCAGGGCCAAAGACCCAGATATAGCCCTTGACAGCAGTCCTGATCTGGATGACACCATGGCCCCAGGTGACAGCACTGACCACTCAAACTGGCTTTCCCCCAGCAGTGGCGGCACAGCCCTTGGACACCAACATCATCATAGGTTGCAGCCTAGACCCTGGGCATTTGTGTGGCCCCAGGTGGCATCCACAGGCCAGGGACATCAACTCAGAACCTGGCTGTGGTAGAACCACGGACCCAGACATGATCCTTGGGATTAGTCCGGGCCAGGATGTTACCATGGCCCCATGAGGCAGTGCAGGCCACCGAGATTGGCTTGGCCTCTGTAGCAACATGGCCATCAGACACCAACATGGCTCGAAGTGGTGGCCTAGACCACAGGCCTTCACACTGCCTTCAGTGACAATAGGAGCCACAGACCTCAACACAGGCCCCCTTGGCTACTTCGGGGCCTCAGACAAAGACCTGGCCCTTGGCAATAATCTAGGTCCGGACATCACCTTGAACTCAGGTGGCTAGCAAGCCATTCACATCAGCTTGTTCCTAATCACCCCTACCTCTTCGGATCTGCCTCTCTCCCCAGCTCATGAACCCTTCTGACTCTCTCTCTTTTCCATTTCCCCACCCTGCACTCACTCACTATAATGGTGTCCAACCACCCAGCACCAGGGCTCTTGGTTGGGTTATAGGTGGTGTTTGGTGGAGTCCTGCCTGCCCCAGCCACAAGGCATGGTGTGAAGCTGTAGCTTTTCTTCTCTCATGTGCCCAGGCCTAGAAACCTCAGGGAGTGCTTGGTATGATGGTGACCAAGAAGTCTGAGGCGGGATGGGTGGGGTGGGAGTGAGGGGGTGGGGGTTGGGCATCTGTGTCTTCCACTGGCTCAGGCCTGGAGAAGACCAGACCCAGCTAATTTTGGTCGATTGTGCAGGCTTCATCCTTCCCACTACTCTGAAACCAAGAAGTCTGGGCAATGGGGTAGCCATTTGTATTCTCTGCCGGCTCAGGCGTGCTTGGGAATTTTTTTTGTTAGGTTTGCAACTATTTTAATTTCATTTTTTCTTTATTAAGAAATTTTTTATTCATTTTACATACCAACCACAGACTCCCCTCTCTTCCCTCCTCCCACCCTGTCCCCCCCAGCCTTCTACCTCAACCCACCCTCCATGCCCTCCTCCAAAAAGGTAAGGCCTATCATGGGGAGTCAGCAGAGACTGGTACATTCAGTTAAGGTAGGTTCAAGACCCTTCCCCTGCATCAAGGCTGTGCAAGGTGTCCCACCATAGGTAGTGGGCTCCAAAAAGCCAGTTCATGCACCAGGGATGGATCCTGATCCTACTGCCAGGGGGCCCCTTAAGCAGATCAAACTATACAACAGTCTCAATTATGCAAAGGTCCTAGTCCAGTCCCATGGAGGCTCCACAGCTTTTGATCTAAAGTTCATGAGTTCCCACTAGCTTGGTTTAGTTGTCTCTGTAGGTTTCCCCATCATGATCTTGATGCCCCTTGCTCATACAATTCTTCTTCCATCTCTTCAGCTGGACTTCTGGAGCTTGGCTTGGTGTTTGGCTGTGGATCTCTGCATCTGCTTCCATCATTTACTGGATGAAGGCTCTATGATGGCAGTTAGGGTATTTGTGGAGGCGCACAAAGGCCTCCTAGTGAGATCTGAGCTTCCTTTACCCAGCAGAGCTGCATTAGAGGATTGCTTGACCATGTGCATGGTTTCTAGGTGATTGGAAGGGTCTACATTTGGCTAAGCTAGAGGGAGGTCTTTTGCTCCACTCCTTGGCATTCCTATAAATAGCCCTTTAGAAGAGACAGAAGGGGCCAGTGGATAAGGCTCCATGCCTCCAGAGGCTATCCTGTGCTTCTATCTGTTTCTCTCCCCTCTATCCTTCTATCTAAATCTCTTATCTCTCATTTCTCAAGAGTACCCTGGGGCTGATCTCCCAGATAGGCTCCCACAGGTATTCACTGATCTGATTACTGGGGTAGGCCAGCTCAGGCACCCTCTCCACTATTGCTAGTAGTCTAAGCTGGGGTCATCCTTGTGGATTCCTGGGAACTTCCCTGGCATCCTGTTTTTCCCTAGCCCCACAACATCTCCCTCTTTCATCGCTCTCCCACTCCATCCCTGTTCCAGCTCGACCATCCCATTCCCTTATGTTCTCATCCCCCATCCCCTACCCTCTATTGCCCACCCCTCACTCCCAGTTTACTCGTGAAGATATCATCCATTTCCCCTTCCCAGGATTATCTGTATGGGAGATTTTTAATTACTGCTTCTATCTCATTTGTAGTTTTGTATCTTTTTAAATTATTTGCTTTATCTTGGTTTAATTGTGGTAGGTCAAATACATCTAGAAATTCACTCAATTCTTCCAGATTTTTCCAATTTAGTGGGCTATAAAAATTTTAAACTACATTCTCATGATCCTCTGAATTTCCTCTGTGTCTATTGCAATCTCTCCCTTTTCACTCATAATTATATTATATTGAATTTTCTTTGTATCTTTTGGTTAACTTGGTTAAAGATTTATTAATTTTGTTTATCTTTTCACAGACCTAGATCTTTGTTTCATTGATTCTTTTTATTGTTTTTGGTTCATTTCTACTTCATTAATTGCTGTCCTGATCTTGGTTATTTCCATCAGTCTGATGCTCTGGGGATTGGTTTATTCTTTTTCCAGTTCCTTAATGTTTATCTCTTGTTTGTCCATTAAGATCTTTGGTTTTGGTTTTTTAAATGTAGGCTCTTAGATTTGTAAGCGTCCTTCTTAAGAAGACTGCCTTCATTGTGCTCCACAGGTCCGGGTACATTGTTTTCATTTTCATTTAATTCTAGGATTTAAAATTTTTTCTTCTCAGTTTCTTCAGAGACCCACTCATAATTCAGTAGTGTGTTGCTACATGAGTTTGTATATTTTCTGTAGTTTCCCCAGCTATTGATTTACAGCTGTATGTCATCATGATCAGGTAGAAAGTGAGACATTGTTTCAGTTTTCCTGTATTTGTTGAGACTTGTTTTATGTCTTAATATGTGACTTATTTTAGAGGAAGTTCTATGAGCTACTAAGAAAAACGTCTATAATTTGGTGTTTGGGTGGAATGTGCTATAAATATCTCCTAGGTCCATTTCACCTAAGATATCTTTTAATTCCTGTTTCTTGATTCACTTTTTGTATGGATGATATGTCTAATGGACATATTCCCCCCCCCCCATTTTTTTTTAGAAAGAAAGTTTTTTGTGTAACAGCCCTGGCTGTTCTGGAACTCTCTTTGTAGACCAGGCTGGCTTAGAACTCACGGAGATCCTCTTGCCTCTTCCTTCCAAGTGCTGGGATTAAAGGCGTGTGCCACCACACCTGCCTCAAGTATTCTTAACTTTTATTAGTTGTATGTATTTTAGAAGTACAGCATGATATTTGAATATGTTCATATGCAATGATAATAATTATCAAGTATGCCATTATCTTGCAGAGTTACCCTTTAGAAATATAAATCTTCAGAGGTGCATTAAAACAATCAAGGTAGATTCCTTCCATGGGCCATAGTTTTAACTGTTAAGCCACGTGTCGTTGATGGTGACTTTTCTCCATTCTATACTGTTTGATTCACTAGTTGGTTCAGCATGTCCCTAGAAATAGACATACTGTGTTTTGTTTACTTGTTGTCTTTTGAGACAAGGTCTCACTCTGTAGATGAGGCTAGCCTGGAACTCAGTACATAGTCCAGTCTTGTCTTAAACTCAGTCCTCCTGTATCCACTTCCTAAGTGCTAAGGTTACAACAATATGCTTCTATGCGTAGCTGTGTTTCTTGAGAACAATCCTAAGCCAATAATTGTATGCAGTCGGTGTCCTGTCTCAGTTTCAGTGTTAATGTACCATTCTACTCTGATGTCACCGTTCTCCAAGAAGCAAGCTGTGTAAGAACCCTGCAGTCATTTGGGGGAACATGAGACACATTCAGTGTTTACATTTTTCAATCTGTGCAGGACTTGCAAGTGTCCAAAGGGGTTGAGTGCAAATCTTGAGGAAGAAATGAGACGGAACACCTCTGCAATGGTGACTCTTTTAGGGCCTCACCCCAAGTGCCCTCAAGTGGCAAATCTAACCAGCAGCGGCATGGAGTCACAAGGAAGTGTGCCCCACACCTCTCAAAGCCCAGAAGGCAGCTGTGAATTCACGGAAAATCCTAGCTTGGTGAGTTGAGTAATCATTCTTCCTTTGGCTTTTAACTTCCTGGCATCACTTAGTGCTTAATTTGGGTGAACTACTGAGTTATTTAGTTGACTTCTGCTTAGTAAGACAAGGTCACAATAATGTGCATAAGGAAAAGAGAAAATTTATAATTAAAAAAATTCAGAGGAGGAGTTGATCTGGGGGGAGAGAAGAGGTGGGGGAGGGGCCGGAAGGAGTGGAGGGAGGGAAAACTGCAGTTGGGATGTGATGTATGATTGAAGAATAAAAGTAAACAAACAAACAAACAAACACTTACCCCAAGCTCTCATTTTCAGTAGATACAGCTCATCATTTGTGTTAACACTTGTAAACAGATGGACACAGATTGGCTTTCTTAAACTCTACCCTTACAGTAGGAGTTAGAAATGGGTTGTGAGTGGGGTTACAGGAGTCCTGACGTGTTTTAACAAAGATGTGCAAGTCTTCTTATTAAAAAAATAACTTTCTTCTAATTTCTTTCCAAAGTCTGAGGATCAGGAAAAAGCAAGGAGAAAACTGATCAGCTCAGTACATTCTCTGCTCCGGGCTTTGCGCCGAGAGGCAAGGAGGACTGCAGTGTTAGAGAAAGAGCTAACTGAGTAAGCTTTTGCATTTCAAGTCTCTTCAACCATTGTTTGATTTAACTATAATTGCATGAAAACCTCTCTACCATGGACTTCAGGTACCTGTAGTGCCTCTTAAACCTTTTTGAATGTCAAAATATTACATTTACACTTTAATGATTTTAAAAAACTGTAAAAATAATGCCAACTGCACTCTTCTTCATCTACCTTGAATTTTTATTTCTGTGGATTTTATCATCCATTCCCTTTATTTTATGCTAATAACAACTTGATTCAAAAGAAAAGAGGGTCAAGTTTGTTTCACATGGATTTTCATTATCGATAATTAGTACAAAAAGAGGAAACATATACTACAATTATATCACACAAAAATATTTTTATTATTAAAGTTATTTTATTCTTGAAGGTATCATATATGCACATAATATGTTTTGATCCAATCCACCCCCATATCCCTCCCTCCATAGTCTCCCTGTGCCTCCTCCATCACTATTTCCTCCACACTTCATGTGCTTTTTTTTTTTTTTTAGACATGCCAAGTCTCTTAGTGTTGCTTGTATGGGAATGGGTGTAAGACCATCTTCTGGAGTATGGCTAGCCTTTCAACGACTGCATCCCTCTTCTCCCCCCAGCAGCCATTAATTGCCAAGAGCTCCTCATCTAGGGGTAGAAGTCTGTGAGCCCTGTACTGGAGAGTTTTCTGTCAGCTTGACACAATCTAAAGTCATCTGAGAGGAGGGAACCTCAATTAAGAAAATGCCTCCAGAAGATCAGGCTGTGGGAAAACTTGCAGGACATTTTCTTAATTAGTGATTGATGGGGGAGGGCCCAGCCCTTGTGAGTGGGGCCACGCCTGGGCTGGTGGCCTTGAACTCAAAGAGATCCAGACAGATTCCTGCCTGCCAAGTGATAGGATTAAAGGCATGTGCTACCATTGCCTGACTTCTTTGTTTATTATAATGGCCATTCCTATTCCTCTGATCTCCAGGCAAGCTTTATTTATTAAAGTACAAATAAAATATCACCACATGCACTATTGGAGTCCTGTTCAGAAAGTGCTTCCCTGTTACAGTGAGTTCAAGAGTATTCTTCCACTTTCTCCTCTCTCTGCTTGTATACCTGTGTATCACATGGGTGCCTGCTGCCCTTGGAGGCCAGAAGAGGGCACTGGATTCCCTGGGACTGGAGTTACAGACAGTTGTGAGCTCCATGTGGGTGCTGAGAATTGAACCCAGGTCCTTTAGAAGGCAGGGAGTGCTCTCAACCACTGGGCCATCTCTCCAGTCTCGGGCTGTTAAGTTTGTAACCTGCCACAATGCTGAAAGCGTTCCCTAGCTCTAGGAGTTTCCTGGTGGGGTCCTTGGGGTCTGCCATGGGTAGAATCATGTCATCTGCAAACAGGAGTACCTTGACAGCCTCCTTTCCTGTGTGTGTCCCTCTTATTTCCTTCTCTTGTCCTGTTGCTCGAGCTAAGATTCCAGGCACTGTTGAACCCACAGCCTTGTCTCGTTCTGTGGGGAGTGCTTCAAGATTTTCTCCACTCCCTAGGATCGTGGCTATTGGTGTACCATACTTAGCCTTTATTATGTTGTCATGTTTTCTCCATCCCCATTCTTTTCAGGGTATCATGAAGGAATGTTGTATTTTGTTAAAGACTCTTTTCAGCATCCATTGACATGATCATGAGATTTCTGTCCATGAGTCCATGTGTGTGTGGAGAATTACATTTATTTTTTTTTAACCTTCTCTTCCCACTGCTTTCCAGTTTTCTACAGGTTCCATTTTGCTGGTGAGCCTTTCCATTGAAGTCTTATTTGGCTTATTGAGTTTTTCATTTCCAGCATCATTTTAGTTTGGGTTCTCCAGCAGTTCTCTTTGCTTAATTCTATTTTGTATTTGGCTTGGCATCTGCATTTCATTCATTTCTTTGCTTTTATTTCTTGGAGTGTGTTCATATCTTCCTTGAGTTGTTTGGACATGGTTATAATAATTCTTTTATCTGAAAGTTCTTCCAGGCTGTTCTCATTGGAGTCCATTATTACAGGATTGGCAACTTGTGGAACAGACGTGTCTTGGATTTTTCTAAGTTTCTTCTTTGGGGATGGTACTCTATATCTGTATTTGTTGGTTGGGTGTGAGTGTGGGCCTGAGGTGATGGTCTGGGGATGGCTTACCTGTCAATGTGGGAGCTAGAGGACCTAAGTTCTATCCCCAGAAGCCACTAGGAAAAGAGAGAATTGAGTCCTGGAAGTCATCCTCTGACTTCCACACGTGTGTCCTCCAACAATAAATATAATATTAAAAAACTTTTAAAGAATCTTCAAATCTATTTTTCTGAAAAAGACACTTAACTGCAATTCTGTGTGGTGTAGGGAATTAGAAGAAAGGGGCGTAGATGTCGGTACAGATGTGTTCCTCTCAAGTATTTTCAGTCTACATTTGACCTCGGTCAGAGAGCTTGTAGACACAGAAGGCTCAACTGTGTATGGGGCCATATGTACAAAAGCTCATATATGACCTGAACACAAAGATCTCATGCTTCCCCTACCAGACCAAAACCGAAGTGTTTTCTGGGATCTCTGCTGCCCCACACATGGCTGCCATTATACCTGCTCTCTGAGCAGTTGAGCTTGTTTGCTGAGTGTAATTAATATTCTCTTCCCACTTAACTATTTCTGTACATGGTCTTTATTTCATGTGTTTAGTCAATATTGTGTTAGCAAAGCTACGTAGTTAAAAAAAAGTCACAATTCCTTATTCATTCTTTCTCTGTGGACTTCCTCCCTTCCAAGCTTTTTCTGTCTTACTTTCCTTCTCTATAGAAATTTCGAGGACCCTTCCTGTTTATTTTCAACCATGAATGTTCTTGATGACCTGTGTTTTGTGCTGGGACTGTGCTCAGAATGTGGCTTAGAAACACAGCCTCTAGCGCTGTTATACGTCTCCCAGCCTCCCTGATGCTTTCTTGTGTGTACTTTCTTTTCTTCCTATAGACCATATTCTATAATTACCAAAGCATGTTTTCATACATATTTTGAAAATATTATATAGAAGTATATACTTGTCTTCTTCATGTTGGCTACTGTCTTCTGGGTTCTAGCTAATAGTTAATGTTCTATGTTAACTCACTGAAATGGATAGTAATGATTATAAAATTCTGTATGTAGTTAAAATATTAACCATGCATATCAATTGTCCTGGCTAGTCTTCTGTCAACTGGGCACAAACTAAGAGGAGGGAACCTCAATGAAAACTGCCTCTGAGAGATCCAGCTGTAGCAGGCAAGCCTGTCAGGCATTTTCTTAAATTCGTGACTTACGGCCAGCCCACTGTGAGTAGTGTCACCCCTGGGCTGGTGGTCCCAGATTCTATAAGACAGCAGGCTGAACAAGCCAGGAAGAACAAGCCAGTAAGCAACATTCCTCCATGGCTCCTCATCAGCTCCTGCCTCCAGGCTCCTGCCCTGTTTGAATGTCTATCTTGGCTTCCTGGCTCCCCTTGATGGACTGTGATTCAAGATACACATGCAAAATAAATCCTTTCCTCCTGAAGTTGCTTTTCGTCATAGTGTGTCATCACACAATAGCAACCTAACTAAGACATCAGTAAGATTATAATGTAATCCAAATGGTTTCAAATAAAGTTGCTTTGAGACAGGATTGTGATTTACAGACATTTCTTATATACAATAGGGTATAATATTTATTTAAACAATTACTAAGTATTTACTCATTAAAAAACTTTCTTCCTTTGCCGTCTTGCAGAATAAAGAAGATCTTGAATATGTCCCCAAAGGAAGGACACAGGTGTGACAGCAGAAGACAGAGTTTTCACGAAGTTTCAAAAGCCAGTCAAGCTGAAATGAATAGTCCAGTTGGCATGCTAAGGCTTGAGGTAATCTGTAACCAGTCGTGGGATCAAAATCACTTAACCTTAGGAAAAATAAATGTCTGAAAACCTGTAACAGCCAATGAAGACTGAGCTATAGTATTACATACATGATATCAGGGAAACATGTCTTTTTTCTTTTTTATTAGAAAGGCACAGTATTGATTTTCTTGTCTTAAAATTGGTTTCTAGATAGAGCTAAGCAGCATACCACGATATTGTTAAGATTCACAAGTAGGAAGTCAAGCTTTCTGGTAACAGCTTTTTGGGGTCATAGTTAACATGACATGAAATGTAAGTGCTTAGATTACAGAATTAATAGCTGTTAGTGCATGCATAATTAAACAATCTTCACCTTCCATATTCTCTAATTTGAGGGGAAATTCTGGAGACACACAGGTCTCATTGTAGGAATTTACAGAGGATAGGTGTTGTTCAAAACCTTCCGAGTATTCGTAGATTTCCTGGAGTCTGCACTTCTCATCAGCATCGTTTGATGATGTTTAATCAGGGCTGTCTCGGTGTTTTCCAGTTCTTTAAGGAACCCTAACTTCTATAGTGGAAGTCACTCTCTTACTGAGTCTTTTTCAAACCAATCTTTTCCTTTTTCCTTTAAAACTACTCAATCTGGTGGCTTCAGACATTTATTTCCTTTCTGAATCTGTGGTTTGGGAAACTCTGGAGCGCTGTCTCTGCATCTCTCAGCTGACGTTGAAACAGTGTGGTGCCTAGGATGCTGGGGCGATCTCTGGTTGCTGGAGATGTTGCTGTTATCTGAGGGTTCCTCTTTGCCTAGGGAGGCAGCCGGAACTCCAGTACAGGAACACCTGGGCTGGAAGGCCATGTGGGGTGGCAGCTGGAACCTTTCCCCTTCCCCACACTGTTAACACCTGGGCTAGCTCTGTGGCTCCGTGTCCTCACAGGGTAGGGTGGGGTCCCAGGGCAGCATTCTGAGACTGTTTCCTAATTAATGTTGAAAGTTGCATGAAATCCTTTAATCCTTCTCTATTCTCTGGGGGAATGACCGTGAAAGGATGGCCTGTCCAAAGCCAGTGCGCTCTGCTCTTTGTCTGCAGTGGCTTACATCTCCCACTTGACAGTTTCAGTAGCTGCCACTGTTGAGCACATGGTCCTATCAGTATTATCAGGTCCAGGAGGGCTGTGGTTACTGGGAGGGGCTAAGGCCCCTGGGCTGTGGTTACTGGGAGGGGCTAAGGCCCTGGGCTGTGGTTACTGGAGTACTGTTCTCTAAAACAATTTCTCTCTACATGGGGACTTCAGAGCTCAGGGGATAAGTCGGCATCACCCACACACTATATTCTGCTAACCCATCACACCCTTCGCACCTCACAGATGGAAATGGGAGATATATAGGAGGTACTACCCACATGAGACTTCAATGAGAAATCAGCCCTCAGTGTGGGGATGATTCTCCAGGGCTCTTTGCTGAATCCTCCGGGCACTTTCTTCTCCTCCTTCTCCCATTTTTCCCCTAGAAAGAGAAATTGCCTATGTTTGTATCTGAATACAGAGAACTTCTAAGTCCAGGGGCCTCATTCACTTCTCCTGCTATCTCTGTCTCTGTCTCTCTCTCCATTTCCATACACGTGTGTGTTTCATTCACTTTTACTGCTCTCTCTCTCACTCTCTAATATATATGTGTGTATATATTCAATTGTACATATATGTATAATTGAAACTGTTTTGGTTGCTATTAATCCAAGTGAATGAGCAGTATTTTGTTACTTCATTTTTTTCAAGAGATTGAGTCTTCTTGATTTTTATTGGGATTCATGACACTATAAAGCCATTTTTGCAAATCTCTCTGAGATAAAGCTTCTCACTTTGAAATGTCTGGGACACTGTGCCCGCACAATGCCTCTAAGACTTTTGTAACCTTATGGTTTATCTATGAACTACAGTACCAGTTTACATGTTTCTGAAGTCTTAGCATGTAGTCATAGTCGAGATCATGGGTGGGTCTTCACACCATGTGTTCTCAGCAGCAACCTGGGTTTGGTGTCATTTCAGGAGACACTGATTTTCGATTTATGTGGTGGTTTGGCTTGTGTGGAGGTTACAAACAGGAAGCAAGTATTTGAGCCAGTATCTTCTGGCCCCTTTATGTTTCATCTCTCCTTACTTCTCACACTAGTTCCAGTCCTGGCTGCCCTTGGCTGAGGCCTGGCTCTGCCAGACTTTGTTATCATTTTCCCACTGGCCTTGAAGTCCTTATCACTTCTATTTTTTCTAGGCCTAGGGACTACCACACTCATACCTTGCTCTTTTTTTTATTATTAAATACATTTATTTATTTATTTATTTATTTATTTATTTATTTATTTTACATCCCATCCACAATTTCCCCTCCCTCTTTTCCTCCCAATCTCTCCCCTTATCCCCCCCACCACCACTCTGTTCCCACTCCCCAATCCACTCTGCCTGCATTTCTGTTTAGGAAAGGGCAGATCTCCCATGAGTATCAACAAAACATGGCATATCAAATTGCAGTAAGACTAAGCACCTCCCCATGTATTAAGGCTGGGCAAGGCGACCCAGTATGAGGAGTAGGGTCTCAAAAGCCTGTAAAATAGACAGCCCCTGTTCCCACTGTCAGGAGTCCCACAAGAGGACCAAATTATACAACTATAACATATATGCAGAGTGCCTAGGTCAGTTCCACGCAGGCTCCCTGGATATTGGTTCAGTCCCTGTGAGCCCCCATGAACCCAGGTTAGTTGATTCTGTGAGTTTTCTTGTGGTGTCCTTGACCCCTCTGTACAATCCTTTCTCTTCCTCTTCTGCAGGATTCACCTAGTGTTTGGCTGTGGGTCTGCATCTGTTTCCATCAGTTGCTGGATGAAGCCTCTCTGAAGACAATTGGGCTAGGCACTCATCTGGTCACAGGAGAGAGCCAGTTCAGGCTATGTGTCTGCTATTGCTAGGAGTCTAAGCTGGGGTCCTCCTTGTAGATTCCTGGGGGATTCTCGTGTGTCAGGTTTTTACCTGACCTCGATGTGCGCCCCGCCCCATTTCCAGTAGGCTCTTTCAGTACTCTCCCCCCTCATTCCCCCAACCTGATCTCTCATGTTCCCTTTCCCACCCGCCCTCGGTCCCCTCATGAAATCTCATCTATTTCCCCTTTCCAAGGAGATCTGGGTGTCCGCACATGAACCCTACATGTTACCTAGTCTCTCTGGGGCTGTGGATTGTTGCATGGTTATTCTTTATTTTATAGCTAATAGCCACTTAGGAATGAGTACATATCATGTTTATCTTTCTGGGTCTGGATTACCTCACTCAGGATGATGTTTTCTAGTTCCATCCATTTGCCCTAAAATTTCTTGGTATCCTTGTTTTTGACAGCTGAGTAATACTCCATTGTGTAAATGTACCACATTTTCTTTGTCCATTCTTCGGTTGAGGGGCATCTAGGTTGTTTCCAGGTTCTGGCTACTACAAATAAAGCTGCTATGAACATAGTTGAGCAAGTGTCCTTGTGGTATGATTGAGCATCCTTTGGGTATATGCCCAAGATCGGTACAGCTGGGTCTTGTGGTAGGTTGATTCCTAGTTTTCTGGGAAACCTCCACACTGACTTCCAAAGTAGCTGTAGAAATTTGCACTCCCACCAGCAATGGAGGAGTAGTTTCCCTTGCTCCAAATCCTCCCCAGCATGAGCTGTCACTTTATTTTTTTTATCTTAGCCATTCTGACAGGTGTAAGATGGAATCTCAAAGTCCTCAAATCCAAAGAAACACCTGTCTATTTTTTTTATTTGCATTTCCTTGATGGCTGATGATGTTGGACATCTCCTTAAATGTTTGTTGGGCATTTGAGATTCTTATGTCGAGAATTATCTGTTTATATCTGTACTCCATTTCTAATTGGATTATTTGGTTTATTGATATCTAGTTTCTTGAGTTCTTTATATATTTTGGAAATCAGCACTCTGTCGGATGTGGGGTTGGTGAAGATCTTTTCCCATTCTGTAGGTGCCGTTTTGTCCTATTGATGGTGTCCTTTGCCTTACAGAAGCTTTTCAATTTCATGAGGTCCCATTATTAATTGTCAGTCTTAGTGCCTGTGCTATTGGTGTTTCGTTCAGGAAGTTGTCTCCTGTGCCAATGTGTTGGAGATTATTCCCCACTTTCTCTTCTATTAGATTCAGTGTATCTGGACTTATGTTGAGGTTTTTGATCCACCTGGACTTGAGTTTTGTGCAGGGTGATAGATATGGATCTATTTGCATTCTTCTACATGTTGACATCCAGTTATGCCAGCACCATTTGTTGAAGATGCTTTCTTTTTTTCATTGTATATTTTCAGCTTCTTTGCCGAAAATAAGGTGTCCATAGGTGTGCAGATTAATGTCTGGGTCTTCACTTCAATCCCATTGATCCACCTGTCTGTTTTTATGCCAATACCATGTGGTTTTTTATTACTATAGCTCTGTAGTAGAGCTTGAAATCAGGGATGGTAATACCTCCTGAAGTTCTTTTATTTGCGTACCTTCTTCTTAAATTACATCGTTCACTATTAAAAATCTCAAACTCCTTCTTATTATTTTTGTATATGTTACACAAATACTAACACAAGTATAAATTGGAGTTGAAGATGTGGAATGGGAGCGGGATTGCCTAGCATGTTCCAGGACCTGCTTCCAAACCCCACAGCAAGAGGATGAATCTAAATAGTTTATAACTTTATAAGTTTAATTTATTTTATTTTATAATAATATGCGTGTGACTGAATGTGGGTGGAAATGATGGTACCCTTTGAGGCCAGAAGAGGGCGTTGTATCCTCTGGAATCAGAGTTACAGGAGGTTGCGAGCTGCCAACCAAGCACTGGGAACTTAGTCTTCCAGAACAGCAGAAAGTGCTCTTAATCCCTGAGCCATCTCTCCAGTCCCTATAAATATAATTAATAGTTGTTGCTGACTTCACATATTCAAACCTGCAGCATACTTTCTCATGCACTTAAATTGTTCTCTGAGTTACAGATGCAAAACTAGAGTATTCAACTCAGAATGGGTCATTGAATTTATATTTCAAATAACACACCACTTTGATTTGTTTCAGGGAGAAGCAGCAGCAAAAGAAAACTTAGTGCATGTTGGAGAGAATCCAAGCGCCGCAGTCCTAACTCAGATGGAACTTGAAATGAAAGAGATTGAAGCTGCCATCTCTGAAGAGAACACCCAAGAGCGCTTGGTTAAAAGAGAACTGGAAGTCTGGAAGAAGCTCTATCGAGGAGAGATAGAGCATATAGATGGCATGCCATTGGAACTGAGGGTGTAAGCTCATGGCTCACCACAAAAGCACAAAAATGCTCAGGGAACCCGTTCGTGAGATTTGTAGACTGAGAAAGCTATCTAGACAGTGTAATTCTGGAAAACGTGTTAATAAATGAGCCTCCTTTAAAATGTTAGTCCCAAACAGTTTTTATTTCGCTGTTTTTCATTACATATGGCATTTCCTACTTTACTATTCTCACAGAGTTGACTTAATCAATTTGATCTTTAATTGTTTATGGAAATCTCTAGGTGACAGTCTGTATTATTGTAAGTTGTATGATTATAGCTTAAATTTTTAGAGTTTCCATAAATATAAGCATCAAAAGTTTAACTGTTTTTGGGAGATTATAACCCAAGCCTTCATACGCTGACACTCCTCTAGGCACATTCTGGTGTTGGTAATTTAACGTTCCTGTGATTTTCATTGTGACCACTAGAGGGAGTGTGCAGAGTGGCTGCATGAGTCTCTCCCCCCAGAATGCATTGTTGGACCACAGGAAGGACCAACACAGAGTTGAAGGAAAGCAGAAATCCCAGAGTGGGTAGAATAATTCCTTGTTCAGTACGGGCAGGAGTGGGTGGCCAACAACCGGCCACTGCTTTGGACCTCAACTTCATGTTGCTGTTCCTGAGACCCAAACACTTCCAGCCTAGGAGTGGATGAACAGATGAAGAGAACTGATTATTTTCTTTGGGGAGTTTTAAAAACATCTGCAGATTAGTTTAGTAAATACAAATATTCTTGCCTGTTTTTCCAGTTTAGTCCTATCAATTTTATGTGTTTAAGGAGTAAAAATGATTCATCAACAAATTTATGCCTAATGAAATGCCTACTATAAGGAAATTGACACACCTTCACCTTACATACTTCTAAGTACAAGTATTTTCTTTTTTATCATGTTAGTTATTGGACAACTTCATACATGCATATAATTCATTCTGGTTACTCTATTCTTCCATCATCCCTTACCTCTCTCTCACCCCTATCAACCTCCTTTCTTCCCTACTTGCCTTTTGTGATCCATTTTGTTTGTTTTGTGACCCATTTAGTTAAACCAGGGCCTTCTATGTGACCATTGGATTTAGAACCTGGTGGTGTCATGGGCACACAGGGCACACAATTGAAGTCAAGGATTCCTGATTTCCCGAAATAGTTCAGCAGTGAGGGTGAACCTCTCAGGTATCATTCTTTTTTTTTTTTAAAAAAAATTTTTTTTTAAAATGTACATTGGTGTCTTGCCTACATGATGTCGGATCTTGGAGCTACAGACAGTTGTAAACTGTCATGTGGATGCTGGGAATTGAACCTGGGTCCTTTGGAAGGGCAGACTGTTCTCTTAACCACTGAGCCATCTCTCCAGCCCCGGGGGGTCCCATTCTTATGCGGGCCAGGACAGGCATCTGCAGTTGTTGGGAGTCCATGACTACGATGTTTGTCCTGTTCAGAAGACAGCATTTCGGAGCCTTTCCTCCTGATTTCTGTTTGCAGTGTTTTCCCAAGCCTTGGAGGGAGATGGCAAAAATGTTGTGTTTAGGACGGAGCAGTCAGCCATCACTTCCTCTCAGCACGGTAGGTACAGTGTTCCCAGTGAGGCTCTGAAGGGTAGACCCTTCCACAGGCTGCAGGGCTCCTCCTAATGTGTTCCACTTCCCGTTTCATTCTGGAACCCCCTCAGAACTGTATAGGTCTCTTTAGAATGATTTTGAACCTACAGTTGATTACGGTAAGTATGTTCTGATAGGGTTTCAGTATTGAGACATCACTCCTCAATGAGACGCTTCTTCTTCTTCTTCTTCTTCTTCTTCTTCTTCTTCTTCTTCTTCTTCTTCCTCCTCCTCCTCCTCCTCCTCCTCCTCCTCCTCCTCCTCCTCCTCCTCCTCCTTTTGTTTTGTTTTGATACAAGGTTTCTCTGTGTAGCTTTGCTCCTTTCCTGGAACTCACGCTATAGACCAGGGTGGCCTCGAAATCACAGAGATCCGCCTGCCTCTGCCTCCTGAGTGCTGGGATTAAAGGTGTGCGCCACCACCGCCTGGCGAACACGCCACACTTCTTAATGGCAATTAAAATCTGTTCCTGCCGGGCGTTGGTGGCGCACGCCTTTAATCCCAGCACTCGGGAGGCAGAGCCAGGCAGATCTCTGTGAGTTCGAGGCCAGCCTGGGCTACCAAGTGAGTTCCAGAAAAAGGCACAAAGCTACACAGAGAAACCCTGTCTCGAAAAACAAACAAAAAAAAAAAAACAAAAAAAAAAAAATGAGATTCTCAGTTTCTGCCCTTGGCAACCTCACAGCTCTATTCAAAGCAAACCTCCAGGGCACTGTGAAGCACGGGTCTGAACTGCTCCAGCAGAGCCCAGCCTTCAGCTCTCTCCCACTGAAATGTTCCGAAGAGTGTGGGAGTCCGTGGAATTTTCCTGCCAAGAGAAAATCCCTGATGATACCAACTGCAAATTCAGGGCAGCTGGGGACATTCCTGATGGGGCTTAGTGTTTTTCCTCTGGGTTTCAGCTTTCTGGTATGATTCTTATTTTTAAATTATTGAAATACTGACCTGTTTAATGGACGTGTGTTTGATTGGGTATGAGCACAATAATGGGTATTAATTACAAAAGAAAACAAAGTTTGAAATTTACTGAACAGGGCCTGGGGCTCTCACTGTCATGAGATGTACCGTTCTTAATTTAATAAAAAAAATTTAAAGGATACATTTAACTTTCTTTTTAATCCACACTTATATTAGGCTTTAGAAAATAATGCTACCTGTAACCACAGGCATACCTGAAGTGTCCTGACTCAGCTTCTCAGAGGCATCAGGCTAGTTGTGCCTCATAACTGTCTTGGAGTTTGCCTGTACCTTTCCAAGTTCACCACCCCAAGTCATAACTGCATGCTTGACAGAAAGACACATAGCCCCGTACGAATATTTGGTCTAAAGGAAATTTGAGATGGATGCTTTTTCTGAATTAAGTAAAATTACAATACTAAAAAGACTAACTTTTTTTTGCCATTTTTCTTAAATTAAAAATATTTCAATTGTTATTTACTGATCACATCTTTGCTTATATAAAATATTTTATTGCTGCATACTTTCTTTTAAATACTTTATAATATAAATACTTTTGATACTAATTATATTTATAATTGATAAATACTTTTCTATTAAATACTTTTTAAATACTTTAAGCAAATAGTTGAAGTTTCAAGATGAAGTTCACGTAATGTCCATCTTGCCTTCACTTGAATGAACAATGATTCAGGGTGCTGTGACACCAAGAACCTTTAAATAGCAACTAGTGCAAGAAGCAGATCACTGCTCTCTACCCAGGAAGCCCTACAAGCCTGTACATAGCCCCCATTTCCCTGGGAGCAGACTGGGAAGCTCCCCATCCAAACTTACAGCAGCTGTATGTGTCATTCTTCATAGTTAGCATCCATTCTAGGAAGTTAAGAATGGTTCCTGTAATGACTATATCAACCAAGCTTAATCAGTCATAGAATATGTAAGTATGCTTGATTTATTTGAAATACTTGTCTAATGTGTTATAGAATATTATTTTGAGGTGTGTTACTTTTGTTTACACTCTGGAACATTTGTTTAATGATGCAAAGATGTGTTTGATTAAATAAAATTCACCTGCGGTCAGGAGCCTGAGTCAGCAGCTAGCTGACAGGAAGTGGTAGGGCGGAGCCAGGTGATAAAGGGTTTATAAAGAGGGGCGAGGAGAAGCACAAGGGCTTTTTGGAGGACACGAGCAAGAAGAGGAGGTGGGCTACTTGCTATTTGTTATACCCAGATCGCCGGGACCCCCTAAAGAGCACCACAGAGACCAAATCCCATATGTAAAAGCAAAGAGCCTTTATTTCACGCTCGGAGCTTGGACTCTCTATCCAAAGCATCAGCATCAGTGAGAGCAGAGAGCCCGAGTCCAGGCAGGGCAGGGTTTTTATCATAGCAGAGGTTGGGGTGAGGAGATTTCCAGGGTTCAGGACCATGACTGGCTGATATTTGTCTACGGGTATAGGGAATGTTTGAAATGTCTGGTATTTCCCCTTAGATGCAGGCCCTCCCTGGGTGGGGTCAGCTCATGGCTTCTCCTGGATCTGGGTGTTGCCTGCCAGTAAGCCTGTCACAGAAGCTGTGTCTGGGCCTCTAAGCCTGTCATGGCAGCTGTGTGGTCAAGCTGTTCTGGGCCTCCTCACATTATTCAGACTATCCGAGGAGCAGTTCTGCCTTAACCTTTGATTCTTGAGTTCTTTAGAGGGACAGAGATTTAGTTAAGTTCCTTCATACACACACATACCACCACTACCACCACCATCACCAACAACAACTATTAAAAGCAAATTTTCTCTTCTGGGGAGTTAACAGCGGGGATAGACTGTGACCAGTCCCTGTGGCTGTGGCTGAGGGAGGTCTGAAAGGGACCAGGAAGGCGGAATGTTCCCATTTTAGCCTATGAAGTGCAGTTGGGTCGTGGCAGGAGGTTTGAACCTTCCGCACTGATTCGCGACAGCAACAGTAAACGCATTCTCCGGAAGCTTGTCAGCCTGGCAGCCGTAGGAGTCTGGGAGTCGGCAAACCAGATGTAACTCAGGTAATTCAGCTTTCAGAGCCCAAACTAGGGCTATTCCCTAAGTGCCACCATTGGCAGGGAACCCCAGGCCCCAGACACACACAAGTCCTCATGGGCAGACACCGCTGTCTTGTCGCTCAGTGATTTCACCTTTATTCCTTCCTTGGACATCACGTGATGTTGGCTGCAACAGGGTTGAACCTTGGGCGACCTGCTGCCTTTGGTGGGAGGTGACAACCCGGCTTGATGACAGCCACTGGGAGCTGTGGGTGGCTTTGGCAGATCCTATGAACAGGTCTATGGTGATATTATCTTTTGTACCAAAATGTTATTTGTATGTTAATAAATAAAGTTGCCTGGGGGTCAGAGCTATTAGCAAGCCATAGGAAAGCAGGGCAGTGGTGGTGTACACTTGTGATCACAGTACTTGGTAGTCAGAGCTAGGTAGATCTCTGTGTGTTCAGGGATACAGCCAGCATTGGATAAACATGCCTTTAATCTCAATACCAACCATAGAACACCTGGAGGTCTATACAGACAGGCCGTGATGAGGCGGTCATGTGCTTGGGTTTATAACCAATGAGAAGGCAGAACAGAGACTATATAAAGACTTTAACACAGGAAGTAGCGGCTACTTCGGAGAGGTAGGATCACTGCAGGAGGAAGGGTAAGGTTTTAGCTCTTAGCTCTGACCTCTTGGCTTTCTTCTTTGCATTGGTTCTGTGTTTCTTATTTATAAGACAGTTGGTTACATCTACACAGGTCTGTGTGGCAGAGGCACGCAACTTTCTATGCTTGTTCAGTTATTCGGGTCATTAAAGAGTGAGACAGGTGATTCACCAGGGAACAGATAAAATTCCCGAGGTCCTGAAGGAGCTGCACCTACTGCGGGGAAGATTGTGAGAACCCGGTGAGGTTGTTAGCAATGGTCCTGCATAACCACAAGATGGCGCCAACTTTCCATTGTAAACATTTCACACCTTCAGTTTCTTTTTTTCACAAGCTTATAACTGGTGGGTAGGTTTGGTTACCATCTTCCCTAGAATATAGAAGTGTACATTATAGCAGTTTTGTTCACAAAGTACAGAATGTCACACTCAAACCCAGAGATAGGCAATTTTTGAGGCCTATCTTCCCTCCCTGCAATCCTTCAGGTTAATTTTATTTTTACAAAACGGAGGAGCCCCCTGATGGCAGTTCTCAGGGTGCCAGTGAGCAAAGGCCGTGGCTCCATGCTGTTTAGTTTCCCAAGCGTTTGTAAGTTCTGATGCCGAGATCAACGATCGCCGCGGGTTGCTTCTAAGTACTCTTGTATTACTTTTTCTTGATTATTCCATAAATGGAATTCGGATTTCTGAAACTGTCTACAAAATGAAATTTGGCTGATCGTTCTCTGATCACACTGTGATGTCAGATTTTAAAGCGACTTGAGTCCTTCAAACCCTGCTGTATGCATGTCTTGATCCTGGGGCTCAAACCCCTGCTGAGGTTGGGATGGGGCCTGGAATGGAGGAGATGGTTTCGGATTAAGCATGTCTGCTATGTTTCTTTCTTTCTTTCTTCTTCTTTTTCTTTTCCTTGTGTTAGTTTACAAGCGTTAGAACATCTGCTCAAAGGACTTGGCCAAAGATGGCTTTATTTTTTTCACTCAACTGCAAAGATCCACAGGTAACCTGGCATCCGGCAGAGTGGGGCTCTGGCCTTGATGTCATTAGGGGCTTGATGACTTTTCCCTGTGTCCTCCTCCCCTCCCACTCCCTTGGCTTTGTGTTCAAGCTGCTCATTAGATCTTCCAGGACTTCAAAGCTCTTCCTTTGAGGCCAGCAGATGACTGAGGAAGTTCTAGTCTCTGAGGAGACCAGTGATGGTCTACTGGGATAGGCCACCACTCAGATGCACACCTGTGAGCCCAGCCCTTGGGCCAGGAGGATGTGCCGCACTCATTAGCCCCTGCCTGTGTGGCTTGGTTCACCCTTGAAGCGGTGAGAGAGTTCACCAAGCACATGGGGTCGGATTGAAGGAGTACTCTCCAAGTTAAAATGGGGCGGGTGTGGGGGCTGATCTGAGAACT
>CABHPH010146063.1:0-12207 GCA_902168325.1 Peromyscus nudipes | reverse complement strand
AGATTGGTAATAATAATGTATCTAAAATGTCTATGTCATTTGTAAGATAGTTTATGTAGGCCTCGGAGGATTAAAAATGTCATAAAATTAGCATCCATCCACTTCACAGAGGTCAGAAGGACTCCAGATAAGTACAGCTTAAATTTTCCACACTTGTTTATTTCTAAGGATGGTATCTTTTGGTCCCCTGGTCTTGGGACTCCTGCCCTTACCAATTACTAAGTTTATGGGCCTAAAAGTTCCAAATAAGTTCATAAATTTAAACTTCTGTTCCTTGTTTAAAATTGTCTCAACAGGTTTCCACTTGGCTGACAGAAACCTCCAAGCTTCAGTTGCTGACTACACTGCTGTGGACTTGCCAAAAGCTGACATGGATGAACAGAGCCTATGTGATTGATCCTTGTCTCTACAGCTGGGTCAAATCAGATCTTTTGATAAGTGCCTCATTGCCTAAATTCCCTCCTTACCTTTGACTAGCCTTTTTTATCCTTTCTGGGCCCTGACCAACTACATCCCAATTCAGCTTGAAGCAGCTATAGAAGAGAATACATCATCCCTGCTTCAAAAACAGGCTAAAAAGGCCAAGTCAAAGGAAAACTTTCTGGCATAGAAAGGTCAAATTTGCTAACTATAATGCCCACTGATATAACAAGTAAATGGGCCCTGGGATGTCAATTGATAGATTCAATTACTACAATGATTCTACAAAGATAGGACACTTAACCTTCTTTATACAAAACCAAAGAAATTATTATATGGCTTAAAATTATTTTTTATATATAAATCAATCAAGATCATAATCTGGCTCATATTTAGACCTAGAAGAATCAAAGATTTGATTCTGGTTATAACTCAAGGAAGGAATGAAGGGTTCAGGAATATAGAAATATAATATTATAAGCTTAAGAGATAAAAACTGATAGTCATCAGCTCTAAAGTCTAACAGTTAACAATGGCTGTCTGCTTTACAGCAGCTCATCTGCCAACAGCCAGGGATTAACTTTCACCCCTTGTCCCTTATAGCCAACAACTGCCTGGACCAAAGTTAATTTTAAATAGTGGTTCCTACATGACTCCTAGCATGCACCCCATGCCCAATACAATAAAAGGAGCCCAGTACACACCCCATTGCCACAGCCTGAGAATTCAACATTGGCTGTGGTCTCAGCTAGCTGATAATCATTTGTGCCCATGGTGTTTATAATTTTATTTTACATTACTTTTATAGAATGAACTTTGCTTCTGGTTGAGACTTTGGGGGTCTGTCTCCTATTATTTCGAGACACCAGACCCAACAGGGGGACACACAATTCAGGTCCATTCTCCCTGAGACTACTTTAAATCTTTACTCTCATGGCTCTGCTTCCTCCTTCATTTGGTGAAAATTTCACCCTATGAACAACAGACATACTGGCTCCCAGGAAGTGTCTCTTCTGCCATGGCTGATTCCAGTTGCCAACTTGATTGGATCTGTAATCAACTAAGAGATGCATCTCTGGGAGGAAGTGGCTGTTGGAGAATTTCCTAGAAGGATTAGATAACTGGGAATAACTGTCCCTGGAATGAGCACTTTCTGACAGTGGCTCAGATATAAAATAGTCTGAGTGAAAGGGTGAGCATGGTGGCATGCCTCTAATCCCAGCAATTGGAAGTTGATCTCTGTGGGAATTGATCTCAGCCAGCCTGGTCTACATGCCAAGTTCCAGAATGGTCTGGTTTTCCCTGCTCACCTTTGCTCCTTGCAGATGAGGGCATCTACCTTGATGCTGTCCTGCTGCTGCCATCCTCCTCTGCCCTCTGAACCCTGCAACTTCAGCCTTCCAACATGGAATGAAGACCAGCAGCTCTCCAGGAATCCTCTGGCCTCTAGCACCATCACACTGGGACTGTGGAGACATCCAACCTCATAGACTGAGTGCCACTGGGTTCTCCATCCCTCCAGAGAGCAGCCAGCCTTTGTTTGGTCACCCATATTGTGTAAGCAGTCTAATGACTCCCTTTTTGAGAACCCCACTACTATTTCCTCATCAGATCCTCTGCCTGCCCCAGCTTCATGCCTCTTCTCCCTCTGTCACCATGGATGGCAAGAGGCTCTTCTCATCCCTCGGTCTCACCATAAGGAACTTCATTTGTAGTTTGCTTGATTTTTCTGTTAAGGAATATACTTATGTGTTTCTGAAATCTAAGCTGATATCAAAGGATTAAAAAATGAACACCCCTTACACCCAAATACACATAGCACATGGTTCTTCATCCATTTGTAACTGTGCTAGCAGAAATAAAGTAATTCTGGGGATACAGTGCCCCTCCCTTTGGGTATCAAAGTATTTAAAAAAATGAGCCCCAAGGAATTGGCATTTTCCCAGCAATCTCTTACTGGCAGAAGGAAAAGGCCATGAGCCTGGTGCCAACCAGAAGAGAAACGAGTCTCCATGATGATCTCATATATTTCCAACAACTCCAGACCACCTTCTGGATGTGATGGGGAGAACCACATCCCACTAGAGACTGTTAGCCATGGACACCCATGGTCGCTATGGAATTCTTAATCCAATGTTAAGACTCCCAGATGGATTCAGGTTGTCACTGAATCTCTTTGTTCCCATTCTCTATTGTGGACATACTGGATTTCCTTTTCCACTTTCCATCATTAGGTATTAATTGGTCTATTGAGAAGGGTGCTGTAACCTGGCTTGTTAAGAGGCTGCCAGGGCTCTGGCTCTGACCCTAAAAGCTTCTCTAACGCATTTATCTGAGTAGCTTCATTGCAGGTTATTTTGTACTTTAGTATATAAAACCTAGACCAGGAATCAAACACTATAGCTTATGATCCAAATACTGTAAGGCATTGTTTTTTTTATAAATAAAGTTTTATTGAACACAGTCACACTCAGCATTTATGTATTATTTATGGTCCTCACAACAATGGCAGAATCAAATAGCTACAACAGAGATTTCATGGCCCATAAAGCCCCTAATATTTACTATCTAGCCCTTTATAGAAAAATTAGGCCAATACCTGTCATAGGCTTCTAACTTTAATTAGGTTCTCTTCTCTTATTTTTGTCCCCTCAGGGTCTATCTGCCACACAGCAGCTGGAGGTCATTCAGACCCCATTACTTCCTCTTCTTGAGGCTCTTAGGATAAATCATTGTTCTGACTATCAAGACCTGACTCTCTATTCACCTGTTCCAGGCTCCATATTCAACAGTCATGAGGCTGACCCTTGGCTAGAGAATGTCACATCTCTCCCTCTTTTCATGGGTGCTACCACCCCAGAGAGGACTTCATGGGGTCCTGCTCAATGCTCTGTTTCCTCCACAGCTCTTTCTTCTTGCATGCAGTAAATGTTTTGTCTTCTCTTCTGGTTCTGAACCAAAGGCAGAACCCAGCAAGTGAACACTGCTAGCTAGAGATGCAGATTCTAACCACACACAGGCCAGGGTCCTTGGGAAAACAAATGCTGCTGTTCCTGGGATTGGCTTCTGTTCAGGAAATTCAGATAATGAGCACAACCTGCTTCCAAAAGTACAACTAAGTTAAAGACTGCTGTTGGCTTTATTTGGGAATTTGGGTGTAGGTTTTCTTACTACTTCCTGTTGGAGGGGGGCACTGTATCTTATAGGGACACAAAGAAAATTTTAGGATTATGGAGTAGTCCGTGAGGGTGTATCATCTGAGCCAGTTGCCTTGAAATGGTTTTGGATGTTGGATTATCTGGGCCTTGGTGTCATCAGAGACCTTTTAGGGGGTCTTGGCTGGTCAAACCTGATGTATCTTAATCTGGAACAAATCCATAGCCTCTGACTTTCTGTGGAAACAAAAGCAGAGCCTCTTTTCCAAAGCAACATATCTTTATATCCAAATTTTGAAGTCAAGGTATCTTTACAATATCCATATTGGTTTAACTCTCAACAGCTTTTATGATCAAATGTTTTTTTGCAGTTAAAAATTTCAAAGAGAACATAATCCAGATTTTTTGTGTGATATCCATTTTTACATGGCTTATTTTCTATATTAGTTTTACTATCTCTTTAAAGACTTTTATTTTTTAAAACTATGTATTTGTTTATATAACTGTGTATATCACCTTTTTTGTCTCTTTGAAGCCTACGTATATTTTACACATATTGTAAACTATTTTATCTGAATTTGTCTTATTGTGAATCTATTGTTTTAAACTGCAGTATTTGTAAGACTGAAACAGCTGTTGTGGCTGCTGGCTCTGCCCACCTCAGCTTCCCAACATGGCGGTGGTACCAGCTCTGGGAGCCATCATGGGTCTATGGTTTTATCCAAGCAGCGTGTAGCCCAGAAACCTCTTTTTTTTCTTTTTTTTTATACTAGCAAAGGCTAAATCAATCACACAGCAGCAGCGTAATGTACTGCTTGTAGATGCCTCATTTATACCATACTGTAGGTCAAGCACAAACGCCAGGAACCTGCCAGTAGCTCAAACCCACATTTTGCGGCATCTAGCTGCCTATATGAGACATGAAGCAGGAACCTGGTTTTGGCTCTGTTTAGAATTGGTTATTAAATATTCTCAGGTTTAAGGTGGAAAGTCAAGCGGTTGGGCACCATTTGTAGCTGGAGAGTTTCTCTCGGGGTCCCGCCAAGCCCCGGCAGTCAGCCCACTTATAAAATAAACACACAGATGCTTATATTATTTACAAACTGTATGGTCATGGCAGGCTTCTTGCTAACTGTTCTTATATCTTAAATTAACCCATTTCTATAAATCTATACCTTGCTACATGGCTCGTGGCTTACCGGCATCTTCATATACTGCTTGTCATGGTGGTGGCTGGCAGTGTCTCCCTGACTCAGCCTTCCACTTCCCAGAATTCTCCTCTCTTCTTGTCCTGCCTACTTTCTGCCTGGCCACTGGCCAATCAATGTTCTATTTATGCAGAACGATATCCACAACACCTTATTTTCCTTTTTTAAAAAAAATGATTTAGTTTTTAAATTATTTGTCTTGGTGTTCTGCCTGCATTTATGTTTGTATGAGAGTGTAAAATCACTTTGAGCTGGATTATAGACACTTTTGAGCTGCCATGGGGGTGCTAGGAATTGAACCTGGGTTCTCTGGAAGAGCAGACAGTGTTCTTAGCCACCTGTCCAGCCCACCCTTGGTTCTTAAGAGAGAATCAAAGAGGTTGGATTTATGGTCATGAAAAGCCTGAATATAACAGAAACAAGGAGATGACAGTTTCAGTGACTTCTGGGAGGGACTTCCTCATCATGCCTGTGTGAGGATTTGGCTATTCTCATCCTGAGTTCTGGGAAAGCAATTTAGCTGCAGCTGACCACTTTAGCATGAGTGACTCCATGCTGGTGTGGTCAGCTGGTCTTACACAGGAGTCCACCCTAAAGGAAAGCCTCTTGAGAGTTTCTCATTTCTTTGTTAAGGCCTGAAGGAGATACTCTATAAAAATTGTACAATTAGCATACTGTAACCACTTTAAATAATTGTGTGTGGTATATGTTCAGAAGGTGTGCACACATATGTTCATGATTGGAGGACAGACCCCTAAAGACACCATGTTAAGTGAAACACATCAGCCGCAGCAGGATGAATCCTGCATGACTCTATTTGTAGAAGATCCCTAAAGGTGTGCAAATCATAGGAACAGAAAATGAAGTAGTGATGGCTAGGGGCTGTGGAGGGCAGGAAGTGGGGAGCAGCCATTCAAAAGGAGGAGACCTCCTAGGATAGAGAATAGGAGCCACTAGTGGAATGGAACACCAGGTGCCTTCCGGGAGACAGCAGGGCATCTGGAGCTGAAGGTATTCAGAAGGTATTCAGGGAGAATGTCCGACCATTCCAAGGGAACCAGGGGACCAGAACTGACAAACAAGGATGATTCATGGTTGTTGCCTCTAATTGTCTCAATCATAAGTATAAAAGCACTGTTGTTTCAGAAGTTAACTGTGTAAAACTTTCAAAGTCCAGCCTTATCTCCAAAGTAGAAGCACATGAAATCCCCAGATATTACCTTTCATAATTCTTACTGGGTGTTGCCAGTTACTCCCTCTTCTACTAGCCTCCAGGCCAAGGACAGGAGCTGATTCAGCACAGGTTAGGTAACATATTTAATCAGCAACATATAGTATTTACATTAAATGAGCATATGAACACACAGGCATATGGGTACTTGTGAAGGGAGGGATCCCACAAATGGACAATCTGAGGGATCATCTGAACCAGCTCTATTGAGTGGCCTCTTGATCTATTGAGGACCACAGGCCCCAGGTTTGCATTCCCTGGCTGCAAGAACTGGGGATCTGAGGAGGGGCATGAAGCTCTCAGGTCCTATGTTTCTTTGCAACAAAGCCTAAGTTTGTTGGGTAAGTGGGGGTTCACATGTCAGTGGGCACAGGCACAGCACCTTGAGATGGCAGATCAGGGGCCTGGCCAGAGTCAAGTGAGTAGGCCTTGCCCCTCACAGTACATGTGTAGCTGAGGGACCAATGAGGGAGTGGGCAAGTTCAAAAGGCAGACATTGGTTGCACTGAGGGTCAATGAGAAAGGCTGAGAAGTTAGTCAGATGAGAAGCTCAGGGGCTCAGTGACCACTGGGCACAGAGAGAAGATGGTGAGAACCAGGCTCTTCTCAGTTGCCACTTGCCAGGAGGCAGTAGAGCTGAGGGACAACGAAGGTAGCTGAGAGGAATACAGAGCATGGTCAGGGGCTTCCTCTGGCTAGTGATTCTTCCTGGAGCCCAGTGTGGAGAAGAAAGAAGGGGACCAGCAAAGTGAACATAAGTACAAACTTCTTTCCTGTGGGCCTGGGGGAGGCAAGGGAGACAGGAGCTGCAGGACCTGGGGAAAGATGAGAAGGCAGGGTCAGAGACACAGAGGAGGGCCAGGCAGTGGGGCTGCTGGGGGCTGCTCAGTTGGCTCCTGATGCTGAGCCTCATATCTTATACCAGAGTAAACACCAACACAGTGAGAGGTGGGTGAGAAAAGATGGAGCAACTTGCCTCTGTACAAGTCACCCAGTGCTTCAACATAACATCTCTGGCTCCCTAGCTGAGCTGGTGAGATGGCCCATCAGCCCTCTCTTGATAGATGACTGATTGTGAACAATGGTGACCTGTGGGGCCCTGTGAACATGGTTGTATCTGGAGCTCCTAAGGTGGTAAAGAAAGTGACATGGACACTTGTGGGAAGGCTGTCCCACCCTGCACATCTCTGAGGGCAGCTACTGGGGAGGGGTTGGCATGGATTTCACAGAAAATGGCACTCCTTCATGACTGAGTCCTGGTGTGCTCACCATGTCATGGATGATATTCTGACTCCATCTTTTCAAGTAACATGTCCTCTACTCCACTGAACTGAGGATGGGGAAGGAGAGAGACAAGAGTGATCAGCCCCAGCCCTGAGAATTTCCTTCCACTCTGGCTCAGCTTTCTTTAGCCTGGGGCAGCACTGGAACATGAGTGGGGAAGGGGGGACCAGCCCTCTCCACTGGTCTCAGTCAGTGACTACCACAGGGGCTCCTTGTACTCAGGAGTTTGGCTGAGACCTCATAAGATGGCCTTTTCTCTCTCTCTAACCTGCTTTAAAACAAAACAAACCAAAACCACACCTGCTGTTAGTTTCCTTTCCCTTAGTTTAGCTTCTGGTCCTAGAATGTTGGGATATAGAGCTTGCCCAGGCCAGCCACAGGGGGAGAGCAGGATCACTGGAGATTACTCCACCCACTCAGTCCCTGGGGTAAGCTGTGCTTGCCTTGATGTGGTACACTATCTCCCAGAGGATGGAGTCACTGCCTTGGTTCTTTTTCCCTGGGTAGAGTTGCCACATTAAAGGCAGCTCATATGCATCCAGCATTTGGAGGTTATAACAGGCCCCAAGGGGACATCTTCCTGGCCCAAGAGCTCCTAGAATATTTCATCATTCTGCAGAGCAAGAACAGAACACACCTTTACCTTCTGCATATCACACACAGGCTCCCCCAGGCATGATCCCCCCATGTCTGTCCTCTCACTCAGCAGCCATGGCTGACCCAATACACTGAGCAGAGTTACTGCTCTTGGTTTCAACCTGTGGGAGTTGGTCTTCTCTTTCTATCACGTGGGATCCAGGAATCTACCTGGAGTCTTCATGATGAGGGGCAAACACCTTTACTGGCTGAGTCATCTCCCCAGCCTAAGGACAGCCTTTTTGTTTTGTTGAGATCCTTCAATTGATTGGATCACATTAAGGAAGTCAATCTGCTTTACCCAAAGTCCACTGACTTTATGTGAACTTCAAGTTGTCAGGTAAATTTGGCCACTTGAATAGGTGATCTACAAGAATAGCAAACTTTGGGGAGGTGGGCAAGACTGTAATTTGTCAAGACCCATTTTAAAGCTATAGTTTTTTTCGGGCTGAAATAGATCCCAGAGGCAGACATGGGAATGCATGCATCCAGATATACCATGGAAGTGAAAACACTCTACAGCGGGGAAGACCCTGACTTTAGGTATAGCATGAAGCTAATTGTATATCTGGATGTATTAGTTACTTTTTTGTTCCTATGATAAAACATCATGACCATGGCAACTTTGAAAAGGAAGAGTTTATTTGTGGCTTATGGTTGCAAAGGTATAAGAGTCCATTATGGCAGGCAGACATGGAATAGGAACTAGATGGTGAAAACTCATGGATGGTGGCACACGCCTTTAATTCCAGCACTGGGGAGGTAGAGCCAGGTGGATCTCTGTGAGTTCGAGGCCAGCCTTGTCTGTGGAGCGAGAGTAAGGACTGGCATCAAAACTACATAGAGAAACCCTGCCTCAGAAAAAAAGGTGAGAGCTTACCTCTTCAACAGCAAGCATGAAGCATAGTCAGAGACCTAGAAGTGATGAGGTTTCAACTCTCAGCCCCGGTCCCCAGGGACTGCTTCCTCCAGAAAGGTCACACCTCCTAACCCTCCTCAAATAGTGCCACCATTTTGGGATTGAGTATTCAAATATCTGACCCCATGGGGAACATTCTCATTCAAACCACTAGAAACTCAACTAGATGTTGTTGTTTTTTACTCTTTGGGGATGCAGTGCTGCAACCCAGCTCCCAAATAAATCACATATAGAGGCTTCTTAAGTATAAATGCTCCTCCCTAGCTAGGCTTGTCTCCTGCCAGTTTTTCATTAACTTAAGCCATCTATCTTTTCTCTATGTATTTCTGTATGTCTTTTCTTTCCTTCTTAATCCATGTCTGGCTGTTTAGCTGGGTGACTGGCCCCTGAAGTCCTCCTCATTCTTCTCTCATTCCTTCTACCTTTCCCCCATATTTCTCCTTCTATTTCTTCTCTTTGCCTGCCAGCCCTGCCTATCCTTTCTCATGCCCAGGACATATTAGCATATGTCAGCCATGATGTGGACAAGGACTAGCTGGAGGACAAAAGGCCCACCTTCTGTGCACATCTCTTCTTCCCAAGGAGACATTCTGAGCCTCCACCTGGGCCCCCAGCAACTCTAGGTACTCAGTTAAGATTGGCAGCAAAGTGTCAGAGCCAAGAATAGGTGAGTCACAGGTTTCTACTGCCACCCACCTCACTCAGGCCATGCCATTCATGCCTCAGTTTCTTCATCTGTGAAATGGGGTGTGCAGTTTCTAGTCTAAAGATGCAGTGCCTCGTGGCTTAGGGTCACTATTGCTGTGATGAAACACCAGGACTAAAGGTAAGTTGGGGGAGGGTTTATTTGGATTACACTTCCACATTATAGTTCATCACTGAAGAAAGTCAGGACAGGAACTCAAACAGGGCCAGAATCTGGAGCCAGAAGCTGGTACAGAGGCTATGGAAGGGTATTGTTCACTGACTAGATCTACTCTCTTGCTTGGTACAGTTTCTTATAGAACCCAGGACCACAAGCTCAGGACCTCAGTGGGCTGGGTCCTCTTCCATCAATCACTAATTAAGAAAATACCCAACAAGCTTGCCTACAGCCCAATTGTAGGGAGTCATTTCCTTAATTGAGGCTCCCTCCTTTCAGATGACTCCAGTCTGTGTCAAGTTGACATAAAACTAGCCAGAAAATGCCTGACCTGGGGCTAAGCATGGAGATTGTTTGGTAGATATCTTGGCCTATCACATGCAGAGCTCTGGGTTGGATGTTTAGCCCCACATGGACCTGGGTGAGCTGACGTAATCCCAGCACTAGAGAAGCTGAGGCAGAAGGATTAGGAATTCAGGGTCATACTCAGCTACAAAGTGGGTTTGAGGACAACTTGGGATTCAGGAGACACTTCTGAGAGACAAAGAAAAGAATGAAGCATGAGGGAGGGAGGAAGAGGGAGAGAAATGGCTGACCTGGCACAGGTGTTCCCCATGTCCTGGGGTGGGAAGAAAAGAATCTGGCTTGTGGTTTTCAAGAAGGAAAAGGACATATTGACCTGGTCTTCATGGCACATTGTGCTGCCATCGTGAGATTACTTTATGACTGTCCTCAGAAAAGCTGATGCGATGTGCTCAGGGCATTGCCCTATGGGTAGTCAGACTTTGAGGTCAATGACCAGGCTAGCCAAAAGCTCCAGCTTCCCTTGCAAGCCTCAGTCACAGTTTATATGATCTTAGTCACAAACATCTGAGGGGTGTGGCTTTGTTTTCCAGAAGAAATTTACCCCAAGTATGTCTTGTCTGGAGCACCCCTAAGGCATCTGTTATCAACCTGTGGGTTGTAACCCTTTTGCAAACCTTTACCTCCCATAGTATTTATATTACAATTCACAACAGTAGCAAAATTACAGTTATGAAGTAGCAACAAAAATAATTTTATGGCTGGGGGTCTCCACAACATGAAGAACTGTGTTAAAAGGTCACAAGCATCCAGAAGGTTCTGAGCCACTGCCCTAGATCCAGGGAGATCAGCTAGGTTCCTGGTGGACACCTGATGGAGAGGTAGTGATCAGGGTACACAGAAAGAGCCCTGCAGAGGGCTAGCCTGAGGAAACAGGGCACCTGGTGAAGCCAGGCAGCTCTTTCTAGGGAGTTGAGCTCCTGGCCCAGCTGAAGAGGAACTGGGTTTCTTATACCTTACTCTTACTACCCCACTGCAACCTGTGATGAGTTCTCCACCCTGCCTCTGCAGGACTGCATTTTAAGGAAGCAGACAGCTCAAAGGCTCTGCACTATGGCTACCTCTCCGCAGAGGCCTCCACCACTCACTTTGACGTGTGTGAGGCCTGGTTTCTATGAGGATGAGAACAGGAGAATCTGGACCGTTGCAAGCCTACACTTTAGACCCCCCCATTTAACTGCTTCCAGGGTGAGTTTGGGGGCTCCAGGGAGGATGTACCCTGTCCATTTCCTTATGTGCTAGGGTGTGTGTATTGGGGGGATGTTATCATCATGTCAGAAAATAGTTGATACTGGTCTGTGAACAGAACCATGTTCTCATCTTTGCACCAGCCTGAGGAGTCCCTGCTTGGAGTCCCCACAGACACAAGCTTATCCACAGATGCAGGGGGCCCTTGGGTGAGGCCTGACTTACCAGTAGAGGGCCTAGTCAGAGGAGCATGCTGAGAAAGCTTACAGATAGCATAGGTGTTAATGCTGGGATTCGTGAGTTGAGTTGGAGTTCTCCAGGTCAGAAATAAGGCACACACTTGGAAGGAACAGATGGGAATGGAAAGCACCAGCTTCTGATTTTTCTGCACATAATGACACACCTGTTGCTGTTGTCCCCAAATTTGAATGTCCTGGGGAAGCATTTAACAGATAAGGGTCCTTACACCGGAAACTGACTGGGGCCCTGTGGGAAGTCCAAATGGGTTTTGTGATCTGCTGACAACATAGATAATCACTCTGAAAACTGCTCTGGGCTGTGGCTTTAGACCATGATGGAACCTGGGAGGCCAAAATGCTCTGTAAAGCAGCAAAAGCATTTCTAGGCATTGAAACTGCTCCAAAAGGACCACAGATGTCACTAGAGGGCAAAGCCCTTGTGTTGGTATGGCAGAGACTATGGGTCCCTTCCATGGTACCAGTGTGATGGGTGTTCAGTCTTCTACCTGGGATAAACGTCTGAGGTGCCCACTGACATGTCAAAGTGGACCCTGGCCTCTAGGTTTTCTCAGCCTCCCTCAATCCCTACTTCTTATAGAGGTTGGCCAGCTTACTCTGCCCTCTACCCTGAACTCTCCAGCCCAGGGCCTGTGCCTCTTCCTGCCCCCTCCACCCTCCGCTCTCCAACCTCCTGTGCCCTCT